>JAULJZ010120380.1:0-11236 GCA_032270985.1 Heliamphora pulchella
CCAGCCCACCCCACTAATATCATTATAAGCTTACAACCCACTTCATTACCCACTAAATTCCCGCCAACCTAGCCCAGCCACTCACTGCCACTAATTTACTGAATTAGCCCATTCCCTCTGTATACCTACTCCACCCACCACAAACCAAACCCCAGTTCCACAAAAAGAAAAAACAACCAAACAAAACCCTTTCTTCTGCACCCACAATCATGCATACTAATGCCAAATTGAATTCCAAATTTGAGAGCCTAGATCAAAATGTGCACGAGCTGAAAAGAAACCAAAAGCAAACAACATAAGTTATAGCACAAATTCGAGCCACAATAGAATAAAATGGTTGCCAACTTTTAGAAGACAGAGAAAAGAAAGAGGTTACAATTAGTAGAACTTCAGGCGCTCAGCCACTATAACCTTTTGTCCACCAACGTATGACAAAGGATCCATGCTTGACTACAGTAGATGGAGGTGCCAAGCTAGAAGTTTCAAAGTTCAATGGAGATCATGATCCAAAGGTATTATTCGATTGGTTGCAGAGTTGTTTACAGAGTTTCTTTCATTGGTATCAAATGACAGAGAAAAGAAAGTTGCTTTCTGCCGAAACAAAATTGAAGGGTATAGATAGAATTTGGTGGACTAAGTATCAACAATAATACTATACAACTATTCGTACATGGACAGATATGGAGGTTGCAATGAAATGCTATTTTGTTCTTCCAAGTTACAAATAACGAACTCATCTGCAGTTTACTCAGTTAATACAGGGAAACAAGACAATTAAAGAATATACCAAATTGTTCTATAATTTGGCTATTAGATCAGAGTTCCCATGGAATGAAGATGTCATAATCTCAATGTAGCGTCCGGGCCTCTATGTATCGTCATGGGTTGACTTCACAAATTTATATAGCTAGTTGTTAGCAGATTGTACATCATGGCAGATGCAGTCCAAGTAGTCGTTTAGATGGAAGAAGAGATCAAGAAAAAGGCTCAAGCGCGATCAGCAGCTGAATCTTTTACAAGGAGTGAGGAATTTTGCAGATCCCATTCGTAGCAAGTTCTCCAAGCGCCATTCTCATACTACTATCACTCCATTCCCGACTACATTTGACGGTAATACCATGCACAAGGGCTTTAATTGTCAAGGTTTTAGACATCATTTTATGGAGTATCCTCTTAAGAATTAATGTCTTCACAAATCTGTTGACATACTGGAGAATGAGAAAATTGCATGGACAAAAGAATTTGCAAAACCTAAGCTTGACCATTAGATTGTTGAGTGCGTTGATCTTCTTAATTCCGCTTCTAAGGAGGTGACACTATTGGCATTATTGACCGTGAGCATCCCATTCCCTTCCAAATCATTCTTTTGCCAGTTGTTCTTGGAACTATTACGACTCATGGATTCCCCATCTATATCCAATCCCGACAAGAATAGAAGCAAATCGCTTCCAACTTAGTTTGTAGTCATAGTCTTTTAGCTTATGCAGTGGTTAGCCTACCTACACACTGCCAGAATGCCTCATTGGTTTGGAACGAAGCCAAGCCGATGCATACAATA
The DNA here is from genome assembly GCA_032270985.1 of Heliamphora pulchella. Lineage (NCBI taxonomy): Eukaryota > Viridiplantae > Streptophyta > Magnoliopsida > Ericales > Sarraceniaceae > Heliamphora > Heliamphora pulchella. Next base: position 1,559 of record JAULJZ010120380.1, read on the forward strand.
GGCGAAGGAAAGACCCCTATTTCATAGCGCCTAGGGAACAAAGTGTGATCGAAGATTAGAGAGGAGAGGTGGAAGAAAAGGCCAAAGCAGTTCGAGGCTACTCGAATTCTACCACAGCCATATTTGCTCTTTGGTGATTGACACTAAGAGTTGCTCTTGAAAGGTTGAGCCACATTCGAAGCCTTGTCATGTAGCAAGGATCATCAACACAAAAGTTGATAAGCAAGGCCTCGTGACATTCACTATTAGCAAGCTCAAAGAGATGGTAGCGTGTGATGCGATGCCTATAAAGCTTTGTCATATTTTCTTTGGACGCACATAGATATAAGATCGTGATATCGAGCGTGTCGGGCGTGCCAACACTTACTCCATCATTGATGGAAAAACGAAGTAAACCCTTGTGCCACTCATTCACGTACCGTCAAATTGAAGAACTCTTTGTCGGTTCAACATGTCCCACTTCCAATGGTATCCTTGGTCGTACTCTTAATTTGCCGGAGCCCAACTCTTTTAAGAGAATGAAAATTCATGACCTAGTCGTTGATTGGTTAGAGAGAACCTATCCAATTTGGAAGCATCAAGTAAAGCCCAAGAGCCCGACTCAAGTGAACAACAACGTTTGGTCCATTAAGTGTCCTTGGTAGTTATTTAATTTATTAGAAGTTATTTATGAGTTATTTAAGCAATTATTCAAGATACTTTATCATTTCCTTTAATGTTAGGGTTTGCTTATAAATAAGGTGGCCATCCATGTAATCACTAACTTCCAATTTATAATATTGTGTGTGTTTGAGAATTCGGGTTGTGGCCCTTGTATTCCTTCTCTTCCCTTTTTCTTCTTTTGGTCTAGCATCAACAAGTTAATAAGTTCCACAACTACTCACTTCAAATGGGTCAAAGTACCCAAACAAACAAACTTTTCCAGTCACGTACACTTCTGAAAGATTTCATTTGCAAGAACTAAAACACATAAAAATTTGTTGTACCCAATGCCCAAGGATCCCCCGCTTATACTTGGGTTTGAAAGAGGTGATCGCAGCAGCCTTCCACCACATTTTGTGGAGGCAAGCAAATTCCTAGTGAACTGAAGCTGCAGCACAAGGCTAAGGATGAGTATCACTTTCATTGCGCCAGGTCATAAATTTTGTTATGGCATTTAAATAGCACTTCTCAAATTTCACTAAATCCTAGTTTGAGTAATGGACAAAGGGTGCTTCTTGAATAGAACTGGGGTCTTGGGGTGGATTGTTGTGGTGGCTAGGGTGAATCATCCTTCAAGTTTGGACGCCTGGGCATGGATAAACCTACGGGGACTACCCCCACATCCTCTATCAATAAACTTGAAGCTCCTATTAGTCAAGCATCGGAGAAGATTTTCTCCAAAAAAGAGGGAGTCCAGAGAGCACAGAATTTGGAGCTGAGTAGTGATTACTATCCAAGTTGTCTAAGAGGAACCTCGTATGCAGTACGGGGCAATCCCTCCGTGTTAAAAAGTTTCCCTTAGCAAAGCTGAAGTGGAAGGCCTTATAAACAGTATTGATGTGACTTAGCACCCATCCCCAAAAATTGCCAAGGAGGAGTGACTTGGCCCATAGAAGCAATGATCTGGACAGACCGGTTGAAAGTGGGCCAACTATAGCAGTGAAAGCTGCATTTAGGAGTGATTATTTATTGGAGTAGTAATAGGAAGATGGAATCTAATGATAACATGACAGCCGATGAGCCAAAACCCAAAAGGAGCAGTGGTGGACCACATAAGGTTCTGTGGGTAAAGAAGTAACCCCCTCAAACTATAAATATTAGACTGTTAACTACAATTGTGAAGAGTTTTCATATGTGCCCCCTCTGAAATACATGCGTGCCCACTAAATTTATAGAGAACCCCTCTTTTCTTCCCATAATTCCAACAAAATCCCTGCAATTTTCCCTGTTAAATACGTACTTAATAGAAAATTCGTTTTATATTTAACATTTTCTTTCTCACTCCCTCATTTATTTCTCTACTAGGCCACATTATTTGATGGTGTGTGTAGGGTGCCTTAATTAATATAGAGTTTTGAATTAATTAGAGTTTACTTATTTTCCCCTCATTTATGGGAAAATGTGTATTATGAATAGATACCATTTATTCAACAAGTGATCTTCAATTTTTATCATTGGATATTGAAACTCCTGTAAAAATTGAGGAATGAGACTTAAGAATGTTAGCTCAACCACCATTGTCATAAAATTTAATTGCAAAATCGTATAAGCATTGGTGATTGTATAGAAACAATACATGTATGTCTTCATATTTTTCAATTATATGTATATTACAATTTAGAAGGGTGTTAATGTGACATTTGTCCTATATGGAAATTTGAAAAGTTGAGATTTTTTTAATCTAATAGTTGAGACTTGAGAAAGAGTGGAGGGAGTAATGGGAGAGAAAAGGTAAAACTGAAAAGGTGTGAAATATGATTACTCTTTTCGGATTTTAGAATGAGTGAACCCTGCCAATAATGAGTTTTTCAAATTGTGATTACAATGATTTAATACCCTTAATTATTGTTCACAACTAATAGTTGAATCCTAAGAAGCACGGACACTTTTACGAAAGAATCGTGTCGTGTCGTGTCGTGTCGTGCCTGGAACGATATTTTCTGGACACTCTCTAAATGTGTCCGACTCTTTTTAAACGTGTCTTAATTAAAAATATAAATTTATAATATCAGACACTTTTCTAGTATTTCACAGACATTTCACGGACGCTTCAATTTTTCTAGCATTTCTAGTATAAACTCATGCTCACGAAATATATTTTTGAACATTTATAGGATGAATATTAGACTTCTAATTTAAGTGGTGATATTTTGTATATTTTCATTTCCATCGAACAAATTATTCATATATTTGGTATATAATAAATATTAAAAATATATATATAAATTTCTAACGTGTCTCAAACATGTGTCCTGTATTATTTGAAAATAGATATGTCAGCATATCCGTGTCATGTCACGTGTCCGTGTCCATACTACTTTGTACACACACACACACACACACACACATATCAAAATAGAAAATTTTCATAAATGAAAACGAAAAATTCCCCTCTATATATAGTTCTCTTAAATGCAAATAAACAAAACGAAAAATTTCAAAAAACAACAGAGACATTTCTCATTTTCGTATTACTAAGATGCATCTCTATTTTTTACCATAAATGAGACCGCTGTGTCCCAATTTTTTGCTTCGTAATTTTATAATCAATATAGATCTTGTTTGTCGATGAGTGGTTTTCACAAATATAAATTTATCAAAAACATATGTATACCATGAGAGTTATGACATTCTAAATTTTGAAACACAAAAAAAAAAAATTGGCACGTCCCCACTTGGGTGATATTAATTACAATCCAACACTTCTTTCCACCCCCCGTGTGAGACCCAGACCCGTCCTTTTTTGAGACTTATATGTATATATGATGTGTTTTGCATATATATGTCTGCAGTGTATGATTTACTCGTTTTGATGCATGTTTATATTTATCTGAACATGCGGGGTTGGTTCCCGGGGTTGTAGGGAGTTGCCGTGCGAATTTCGAAAATTCAAAAAAAAAGATATTTTGGAGTTCTATAAATATCGGAACTTAGATATTTTCTAAAAAGATATTTTGAAAACTTAACTCCTAAGTTTCCTCAAAATTCTCTCTGCCTTCTCTCTAACTTCTCGGGGGCCCGGGACTTGGTTTTTGATAAACCAACTGCTGATCCTTGGTATCGACATCAAGGGCTTCGCATCCATCTAGTCAGAATTTGATTCCAGCGAAACTCGATTTTGCACGTGGATCGAGGCATCGGGTTTTTGACCCAACAAGGTAAGATTTCAGATTCTACTGTTGTATAAGGGATATACATGTAATCTTATGATGTTTTACAGTTTAATAACGCATGAAAAGATGATTTATGTTTTAGATCCAGTTTTGGGTTAAAACCGTTTTCGGCATTCGGGTGGGTGAAACCGTATTTTGAGGGTTTCTTTTGTGGCTTTATGGTAAGCTTGGGCATATATATCCTTGTGGGTTTCATATACAGAAGTTTGGAGATTTGTTTTGAGGTTTGGAAGCAAAAAACTAGAGAACCCGTAGCCAAAAACATTTTCTAGGCTGGTTCAGTCGACTGAACCCATAAGTTCAGTCGACTGGATCATCTTTTGGTGAGTTCAATCGACTGAACATGAGGGGTCAGTCTGAACATGAGGGGTCAGTCTGAACATGAGGGGTCAGTCGACTGAAGTTCTTTCTGTTTTGGTTCCCTTTTTCCAGTGTCTATTTCAGTCGACTGGGGGCTTGGGCTAGTCGATTGAACTCTTGTGAGGGTTGAGGGTGTTGTTTTGGTAGTTCGGTGGTTGGGTTTTTGTCTTCCCTCACTTTTCCCAGATGGTTTTAAAAGCGATAGATTTGTGAAATCTCACTTTGTGGAGATTGATTTTCAAATGGTTGGTTTGGAAAAGGAGTGTTTATGAAAACTTTTGGGAAACGTGTTTATTGAAGGTTTAGAGCTAGCCCGTGGGGTTGAGTCTTAACTTCTAAAACGTTTTGATGAAATATGTGTTTACATATTTTGGTTTGATCTCCATGGTTCATGGATTGGATCTTATATATATACATGTGTTATATATCTGTTTTATGGGTTGGTTTCGAAATGTTATCCATAAATGTACCGGGACAATGGGTTTATGAGTGGGCTTCCATTGCTCCTTGGTGAAAGTCTAAAAACTTGCGCAGCGTAGGTACCTGCGGTCCTTCGGGTTAGTCCCCATAAATGAGGTGGTTGGGTGCTTAGTACCCTCGGGCTGTGGTCCCGTAAACTAAGTGGTTATTAGGTGCTTAGTACCTTTGGGGGCAGTCCCGTAAACTAAGTGGTTACATTGTCGTAGCTTCGTATAGAACTTGTCATTATCTAGCTGATCTTTAGAGGTTTAGGACTAAGATAATGGGCAGGAGTCTATAGCAGTTACCTTGTCTTGTATGGCAGAGTCAGAACATAGGATCTCATTTGTCTTATCTCCTCGGTTGATTGTTGTCCCGAGTGGAGAATGTTGTTTTACTACTTTTCCTTAGCTGTGGCATGATAACTCTCGGGTTTATATGCATTGTTTCAAGGATGAAAATGATAGTTTTCAGATGAAAAACTGGTGGTTTTTGTGAGAAAACCGTGTTGGCTTTTGTGGTCGAGCTAGCTCCCACCATATGATTGCATTTCCTGCTTTACAGCTTTATAGTATGTTCCTATTGAGCTTTGGATCACGTGGTGGGATTTTCTGAAAACTTTTTCAGGTGGACATGAGGAGATGACCTAGATGCCCGTTGAGACGGAAGACTAGATGTAGTTTATCATGTTTTGTACATGTACCTTTGACATGTGATGCTTGTTTCAGAAGGCGGGTTTTGTACGCCTTTTTGGCGATATACTTATTCATGTATGAAAATGCATATTTACAGTTTTATGAGAGTTCAACTGTGGGAATTTTTTTCAGATATTATATTTGATTTTCAACTGTAAAACCTATTTTCTTAAATGGGTGTTTTGGTGGGCTTTCGCGTGACCCAGATGTTTGGGGCGTGACAACTTGGTATCAGAGCTCTGGGTTCGAATATCTATGAGCCATGGAAAAGAGGGTACATCACCTTGTGAGGATGTATGTGTGCTTGATTGCATGTGTTATAGCGTTTTCCTAACATCGCATGATAGCTTGTGATATATACATGGGTATGGAGGTTGGACCTTAGGGTTGATTAGTCTTGCCTTCGGGCGTTTGGATTAATAGACTTAGGAGCCATGTTAGAGACGCGTTTCGCGGATGTGATTTCTAGCAGGGAGTTTGAGTAGGTTATCCAAATGGACGAGTCCATCTTGCTGATTCTCCTCGGTAAGTGAGATGTGATGACATGTTATTACGTGGTTACGTGTTAGCATGCTTATCTGTCTTTTTCGTTAGCAATAACATGTTGTATGGATTCTGATCCTGTTATGTTGCTTTCGTATAGAGTTATGTCCACGCGGGGAGGACGAGGCCGTGGTCGAGGCCGTGGTCGTGGTTCTGGCCGAAGGGACGTTCCAGTCCCAAATATTGGGGATGCTAATGCACCCTAAGGACCTATTGCTAAGGGAGATCTGTTGCGTGAGATGGTCGGCTCCATTCAGCAACTAGCTGAGGCCACTAGGGATAGCGAGAGTGCACCCGAGCCGAGGGCTACAGTTGTGATGCGTGAGTTTCGCCGCCTGGACCCTCCTACCTTTCTGAGGATCCCAATCCCACGGTTGCCACATAGTGGATAGAACTGGTTGCCAGGATCCTTGACTCGCTTCAGACTGAGGAAGATGATTTGAGGGTTATATGTGTCGCCTTTCAGCTGAGAGGGAGTGCTCACACGTGGTGGAAGTTTGCCAAGACCACAGTGGCAGGCACTTGGGATACGTTCACGAAGGTATTTCTGGAGAAATACTTTCTAGCGACTCTGAGAGATCGTTACAGAGAGGACTTCCTGTTTCTGACGCAGGGGACGATGACAGTGCTTGAGTATGAGGCTGAGTTTACTAGCCTATCCAGATTTGCACAAGAGATTGTGCATACTGATGAGTTTCGTATGAAACGGTTCGAGAAGGGTTTGAGGCCCGCTATCCGAGACAGAGTGGCAGCGTTCAGGATGCAGGTTTTTACAGAGCTGGTGGAGACTGCTATGAAAGTGGAGGATACTCTGAACGAGATGCGCAGAGACAGGGAATGTATGGGTCAGTCAGATGGGGGACGCACACAGTTCCAGGGACACAGGGACAAGCGTCGACGGACATCTGGTCCGAGTTCGCATCCAATGGGGTCGTATCCACCCCTGTCTTCTGCATCCATGCCTCCCGTAGCCTCAACGGGACGGTCAGATCAGAGGGCGCTTTGTCATAGATGCCAGCGGCCAGGACACCACGCAGCAGAGTGCCGTAGTCCCATGCCTGTTCAGGCACAGTTGCAGTCGCAGGCTTAGGGAAGGGAGCCAGTGGTTTGTTTTGAGTGTGGGCAGTCTGGGCACATCCGGAGTAACTGTCCTCAGGGTGGGAGCATTCAAAGCACAGCAGGAGCACCAACAGTTCCATCAGGCCAGGGGAGATAGATGTATTCATAGCCTAGAGCTCAGACGTCCCGTTTTGCAGAGGGAGGAGCTTCAGTGCAGTCGGGAAGGCAGTCGGCAGTGCAGGACTATAGTGGACCGGCCAGAGCTTACGTCCTTGCAGAGCCCAGTTCTTCCAGAGCACCGGTTGGCTCCGATGCTGCTGCTATCACCTCCGTGATCAGAGGTACTCTTCTAGTCTTCAGATCATGGGCCAGTGTTCTTATCGACACTGGAGCATCACGTTCATTTATATCTGCTTCTTTTGCATCTGCTTTGGGGTTAGAGATGGACTAGTTGGGTAGTACCTTGTGTGCAGAGACCCGGGTGAGTGGGAGTGTGAAGTTGAGCCTTGTCTGCAGATCTTGCGTGTTGGAGGTCGCCGGTCATTGCTTAGAGTTTGGCCTTGTTATTCTAGACATGACTGCGTTCGATGTCATTCTAGGGATGGACTGATTGACCACCTATCGTGCCTTTATCGATTGCGATCGACGGAGGGTGACGATTTGTACACTGGCGGGGGATTGTTTTTGTTTTGTAGGAGACCGGGAGGAGGGTTTGAGGTCTATACCAGGCGTTATGCCAAACCAGGGCAACCTGGGTTTCCTTTTCTCAGCTCTCATGTTGGATGAGGAGGTTAGAGTTCGCGAAAAGTTACCTCAGGTGGGTGCGACTATTTTGATGTCTTTCCAGATGATTTGTATGAGTTGCCACCGAGCCGTGAGGTAGAGTTCTCAATTGACCTGGTTCCCAGAGCTGCTCCCATATCTATACCGTCCTATCGCTTTGCACCAGCTGAGTTGCATGAACTCAAGGTACAATTACAGGAGTTGTTAGACAGGGGGTTCATACGTCCGAGTACTTCGCTGTGGGGAGCTCTTGCTCTTTTCGCAAAGAAGAAGGATGGATCCTTACGTTTGTGTATCGATTACAGGAAACTGAATCAGGTGACAGTGAAGAATAAGTATCCGATCTCGAGGATAGACGACTTGTTTGATCAGCTGAGGGGTTCGAGTTGTTTCTCGAAAATAGACTTGAGGTCGAGATATCACCAGTTGAGGATTAGGGACGAGGACATAGCGAAGACCGCCTTTAGGACTCGCTATGGTCACTATAAGTTTTTGGTTATGCCATGTGGATGATATTATGATATATTCACCCGCCAAGGAGGCACACGAGGAGCACTTGCGTATTATTTTACAGCTTTTGAAAGAACATCGCTTATATGCGAAGTTCGAGAAGTGCGAATTCTGGATGTCTGAGGTGAGATTTTTGGGACACGTGGTGTCGACAGATGGAGTAGCTATGGATTCCTCAAAGACAGATGCTGTGACAGGTTGGGAGCGACCGAAGAGTGTCTTTGAGATACGTAGTTTTCTGGGTCTAGCCGGCTACTATCGGCGGTTCGTGAAGAACTTTTCTAGACTCGCTACACCGATGACGCGTTTGACGCGGAAGGGAGTTGTGTTCACTTGGAGTGAGTCATGTGAGTCAGCTTTCCAGGAGCTGAAGATGAGGTTCACCAGCGCGCCAGTGTTGATCATTCCAGAGCAAAGCTTGGGTTATACTGTGTACTGTGACGCTTCACATGACGGTCTTGGATGTGTTTTGATGCAGGAGGGTAAGGTTGTAGCCTACGGTTCCCGGCAGCTGAAGACACATGAGCGGAACTATCCTACGCATGATTTGGAGTTAGCAGCTGTGGTCATCGCTTTGAAGACCACAGCTGCATGGTGAGCATTTTGAGATTTTCTCCGATCACAAGAGCTTAAAATACTTGTTTTCGCAGAAGGACCTGAACTTGCGCCAGCGACGGTGGATGGAGTTGTTAGAGGATTACGACTTCGACTTGCAGTATCATCCTGGGAAGGCCAACATGGTGGCTGACGCGCTCAGTAGGAAGTCTCACGGGTCGTTAGCTTCTGTGGTTATACGTGAGTGGGACATGCTTGCAAATGTTGGGGAGTTTGATTTGTGCCTCAGGGAGATTGAGATGGGTGCCACCTTATTTTCTGTAGTTACTCGACCCGCATTGATAGTACGTGTGCTAGAGCTCCAACAGACGGATCAGGAGGCTCATATGATACGAGACCGCGTTGCTAGTGGCGAGGATACAGCAGGATGGATTGTGGGTTCTAATTAGAGTTTGAGGTTGGCAGGCAGGTTGTTTATGCTAAAGTCATGCCGAGCTAAGTCATTACATGAGTGTCATCATTCTCGTCTTGCCGTGCATCCAGGAGGCACGAAGATGTACCATGACCTTCGTCGTCAATTTTGTTGGACAGGGATGAAGAGAGATGTGATCCAGTTTGTTTTTCGATGCCTCATCTGTCAGCAGGTAAAGGCGGAGCATCAGACGCCGGCAGGGTGGCTACAGTCGTTGCCCATATCAGAGTGGAAGTGGGAGCACATCACGATGGACTTTGTGTCAGGACTTCCCCGGTCACCTAGGGGATACGACGCCGTGTGGGTTGTGGTTGATAGGTTGATGAAGTCTGCGCACTTTCTCCCCATCCGAGTGAGGGATTCGGTG
>JAULJZ010120391.1:0-11236 GCA_032270985.1 Heliamphora pulchella
AATTATCAACTCAAATCATCACAAACATACGAGAGAATCTAGATCCTACCTCGGATTTGCTCAAAAGCTTGAAATTCTTTTCGATCTCTCCATCTAGGGTTTGGATTGAGAAAGCTCTTGACTTCTTAGTGCTCCACCTCCCATCTCCTAACTCCATAGCTTGATTTCTACCCTTGGTTGTTACCAATCTAGCTCCAAAGCTTCAACTTGAGGGGTGGAGGGTTAGGGTTTCATGAAGGATCTTGGGCTTCTCTCTCTAGAAAGGGAAGAAGAAGAGAAGAGGGAAAGGCAGATGAGAGAGGATATCACGTGGGTCTGGGGTATGTGCACACATACACACACACACACACATATTTATATATATATATAAACCCTTAAATTTTCTCCAACCTTCGAGATTATTCCAAAAAAAATCCCCGATGGCCCGCTCGAGCAGACCCTCACCACTCGAGCGGTGATCCCTGAACCGAAATTCTGCGAATTTTCTTAAAATTCAACTTAAATCTCCGACTTTGCTTGCATTTATATATTTCGAAGTATTCATTAACATGGCCGCATCAACATCGTTCTTCACCATGTATCTCAATTTCACCCTCATACATTATTAATTCAACCGTTAACAAGCAAAAATTTTATAGCACCCATGCCCAAATTTAATTCGGTCTCTTCTCTTATCGAAAATATAAAAGAATAAAATAAACAGGTATCGAGTCCTTACAGACTTGTTCCATGAAATTTGGTATTGTGATATCAGAGTGGTTCCTTGTGGCTGTATGCCATTGTTATTTCGAGGCGATTCCACGGGTGCAATATGCATGGTTATCTGAAAAATATAGTGAATGATGGATCGGGTGGCAAAATAATAGGAGTTAAAAATATTACAATCCCGTACTAGACTTTGACCTGAGATTCGAAGGCTAGACTGTGTCGATGATGTGATTCTCTACACCTTGCCATCAGTGATGACTTGGTTGAACACTTAGTTCGACTATGTAGTCATCTCATGTCTGAAGAAACACCTATAATCAGTCAGCAGAATTGGTCTATATGGTTGGGATCAGGGTTAGGATGGTTCACCCTGATTGGGCAAACTTAGAATAACTTCAAGTTTAAATTTGAATTAGTAATGAAATCCAATGCAATCATTTTACCATATCCCCTATCATAAACATCTTTGTTATTATGTGACTTGCTGCGTGAAATTTTTTTGTATATCCATGTTGTTTCCTTTAGGCATTAACTCATAGCGTTTTATGCCAAGTTTTAAGGAGCTAGAGGCACCGGCCGACGATGCAATTGACGAAGAAGTGGAGTCTTGGCTCCCATGAGCAAGAGTCTCACCAACCTCGACCTAACAACCCATAACATCAGCCTTTTTGCGACCAAACCAAGTGTTGCTTTAAATTATGAAAAGAGATCTGATTAACCCTATAGGGGTGAATAGGTTAATCTTTGGTCTATTAAAAATTAAATGATTGATTTAATACACTTAAATAAATTGCCAACATCCATGAGAGATATACACAAGATATAACGTGGAAATCCTAGGATAAACCCTGGAATGAAAACCATGACATCAACTCATAAAACACTTTTTCACTATAAATAAAAATGGTACAAGCAAGAAGAATAAAGGATTTACATCCGCTATCCACACGACGACCTAACTTCCTTGCTTAAGACGGCTCTCCGAGCTCCTTCTTGATTCTACAGATCCTAATTGCTTTAACTTCCCAATCTACGTGACCCGACGGCTTAGATGAGATCCGAGCAAGCTTTAAGAGACGATGTATGACCAAGAGTGTAGAAAGAATAATGTGTATAAGAACAACACAATCTATGGTATGAGCACACTTCAATGAGATAAAATGCACCTAGTGCTACAAGAGAGTTGACAAAAGATTGACAAGATGATCCAATGTCGAAGTTAAATCAGTCAATCAAAACTCTCAATATTCTTTTTGGTAACCCTAAAACGAGAAAAAGAAAAAGCTTATATACTACTAGGATTCATAACCAAAAAGGTGGCAGAAAACTGGCTCTAGGCGCTCAAGCGCCTAGCGATCGCGTGCTAGCGCATAAGCGCACGAGTGCACCATAGGCGCCTAGTGAGCGCCATAAAGATGTTTGACCTAGGTTTAACCTAGGAGCGCTTGAGCGTTGGTCAAGTGCATGATGAAGAGCTCGAGTGCTTGGCGAACGCATAGCGAGCGCTCCACTGCACTCAACCACTCAAAGAGCGCATAGCGAGCTCAACCTACTGGAAAAACAAGAGGAACCAACACGAGAGGTCCAGCTCTCAAGCGTTAAACGAGCGTTGATCTAGTGTTTAAGTGCCAGTGGACCCCATTGGAAAAGCCAAGGTCCACAAGCGCTCGAGCACCTTAAAGGCGCCTAGCAAACGCACCCTACTGGAGAACAACACAAAAGCCAGCGCTTGAGCACCTGGAAAATGCTCAACGAGCACCAAGATAGTGCTCGAGCACCGATCGAGCACTCAGCAAGCACCGAGAAGAAAAGGGCTAAAAAGATGCAAAAAAAGGGATCATGCAATAGGATGATGTAAATGCAAAGTGACCCAACCCAAACTAAACAACAACCAACAAACCTAATAAACTGACAATGCAGACATTTGGTGGTTTTGTCTAAACACCTGAAAATCCCCAATTACATTTACAATCTCCCCATTTGGCATTTTCAGGACAAAACCCCAACTTAACAAAGGAATACAGAGAAATAGACAGAAATAAAAACACCCTAAACTATCTTTGAAGCTGACAGGTCGAACAAGATGTAAGCGAAGCTTCCAACCCAAATTCACAAAGTATTAGATACCAACAAGAGATAGGTAAATGTAAATACAAGCTAGAAAGTGCAAGTAAATGAAATGCATTCATTCATAGATTTAAAAACATCTAAGGCATATACATTTCATTTTGTATAAACAAAAACTTGTACTCATTCATAGATAATAACAAAGTTTGGTACATCATGTGTATATATCCAAGAGTTATAAGAACCCCAAAGCCCCAAAACTATACAACATGAGAGTAGAACCAAAACCCCAAAAAGGTAAAACATAAACAAAGCTGCTACAACTAAACTAAGCTACTGCATCTCCATTTTTTTGGCTCGAAAGACCAAAGGGCTAGGAGTCGGTAGGACTTTCATCGCCGTTTCGTGCTGAACTCAAATAATCGTCCTCGATGCGCCAGTTGAGCTGCTGAACCTGGATTTGAAGTGAGGCGACGTAGGAGCCGAGGTCAGACATTTGGTGCTAGAGAAGATCCTAATTAGAGGCAAACTAACTGTAGAGGAGCTCATGGCCAGAGTAGAGATTACAGACACTAGCATCGAGGGAGTCGAAGCGGGCATCGAAGGCAGTGAAGCAGGTATCGAACTACTATAAGTGGTCAAGAATGGTGACGAAGGCGTCACCACCAGCAGAAAGACCCGAGGAGGAGGAGGGACCAACAGGAGTAAGGAAAAGAGGCGGAGGAATGGAAGGAGGAGACTCTGAGGCAAAAATTGTCAGAGGCGGAGGACACAAGATCCTAGGAAAAACATGCTGGATGGAAGGATACTCGGGATTCGAGCGAAGAGAAACCAGAAAGACATCCGGATCAGCTGAGATATAGGCATTGCTCAAGTTCTCAAACTGAGTAGAAAAGTCACCCTTCGGAAAAATCGAAGGCTCAGAAGGATGGATGGGTATGGAAGGAGCATTAAATAGGCGGGTCAACAGGGAACAGAAGGGAAGACCCGCAGTCCTCTGTGGCTTATAAGCATAATTGGCGATCTGAATCTAGATACGTCGTGGAAGGTCATAAGAGAAACCACGCCCAATAGTGTAGAGAAGCTCATCCTGAACAGGCAAGATATCAGAGGTATGGCCAGTAGGGTCGATGATAAAGGCGATAATTTTGTTAAGGGCTCGATAGGTATGAGTGAGATGGGCCTGTTTGAGGATAGGCATATAACAATGAGCTCCATCGGTGAGTTCCTGAGAGACCTTCCGGTGGATAGGAGCCACGGCCTCATCAAAGGGGTATTGGGGGTCTAAAAGAAAAGAAGCCCCCAAGAGGTCGCCACATCCTCGGCAGTGAGGATGAACGGCCGACCCTGAAGCCAAGAGGTGTGAGAAAGGGTCTTAAACAAAATGTATTTCGTTTAAGGTGTTAGGGTAGAACTCTCGAACCATCTCAGGGGTACATAACCCCGTGGCCTTGGCATGCCCCGCTCCAGCCACGAGCCCGGCGAACTGGGCAGTGAGACCATTATCCACAAAAGTGTGGATATTCATGGTACGCTCGACCAGTACACTCCGATCGAATAGAGTAGTGTACTGCTTCTTAGACCGGGATGAAATGAAGGGGTCATACCCAAGACAGCTAGGCATTTCCATCCCCGGGACTTAGTCCCAGATGTGTCCTTGGCCATGAACAAAATAACCCCACAAACTACAAGAAAGAAAAAGAAAAAAGGAATAACGAATGAGAGATGAGAGAGAGAGAGAGAGAGAGAGAGAGAAGATGGTGAGGAGGAATACCTATGGAGAAGCGCCGAAAAGCAACGATAGAAGCTGAACAGTTGCCAGAGGTAGAGGGTCACCAGAGAAAATAGGATGGTTGCCGGAGAAAGCAGGACGGTTGCCAAAAAACGTCTTAAGAGAGAAAGAGTAAGTGAAAAATAAGAGTAGGGGAGGGGCCTGCCACCATTTATGCCACCTAGGCAGCGACGCTCGAGCGCTCAGCGAGTGCGCATTGGCTCTTGAGCGCACAATGAGCACCTATGAGCACTCGAGCACTCTGTGAGCGCCTAACGAGCGCATGCCACTAACTAAGCTACTCCCCCTCAAGCAGCACCTCATACCCAAAAACAAGTAAGCAAGCATACAGCCAGGCAAAAGATCACACAAAAGGATATATATACGTGAGGGCATATATGATGAACTATGAAAACTGCAAGACGAACCGGAAAAACACGCAATCCATGAACCAAAGCAAACATAAACTAAATATATTCGCATGGAATACAGTACTGAATCAATTTCAGGTGAACTGATCATGGGTTAACATGAGTAAGAATTAATTATCAAACCAATACATTAAAAGTGTAAACGGTGAACCCTGAGGCAGAGAAGCATGTGACTTGAAGAGAGGTAAGAGAAGACACAACCCAAGAACTAGGATAACATATCCGATAAGATAGCATTGAAGTCAAATTGCTTAGCATTTAGACCTTTAGTCATACGCACAAACCTCAGCCAAGGAAAGAGAGCGAAGGCCAGGCACAAAGCCAATATGTTATTACCTTTTTTATTATTATTATTTATTATTATTATTATTATATTTGTATAGAGAAGGGAGGAGGTAAAAAGAGAATCCTTTCAGAAGACGTTATCACCCAAAGGAAATAAGCACAATCTCATAGGCCGTCAAAGAAATAAGGATTGGGATAAAGATATGAGAAAAAGCAACCAAAGGTAAACCAAAAATATCGGTCATCCAAGCAACTAAGGGGAGTATACCAAGGAAATCAAATTAAATCGATCTTACAAACTCAACAGAACAACATGCTCCGAAAGGGTGTGTGTGAATGCATGGTATATAACAATATGTAAATGCCTTGAAACATACATGATTGTCTAATCCGAAAGATAAAGTTCCATCCCTCCTAAGAATGCATCAAGCTAAGTGCCAGCATAGAGGATAATATTGAATCACAAGATAATCAATGTAGGATTAATAAATCCACATGTGTTCCAACACAAGCAAGTAGAAAGAACAGGCACAGAAGCATGCAAGCAAATAGATAAGAGCAAAACAATTGTTTGTTTTGAATGTATAAAGAGAAATAAAAGAATGAACAAAAAAGTAAAAAACAAAAGAAAAAAAGAACCCCACCCATTAATCAAGAGAGATCAAACCGAGAAACATCCGAAGGGGTTCAAACCAAGAGAAGTCTAAGGGTTTTGTGAAAATGTCAACTTTTTTATCAAGAGTGGGAATGAACTCAAGAGCCACGACACCATTCTCAACAAGATCGCGACTAAAATGATGTCGAATGTCTATGTGTTTGGTATGAGAGTGTTGGACAGGATTTTTGAAAGTATTGATGGCACTGGTGTTGTCACAAAACACAGTCATCATGCCCTAGGTGAAGCCAATATCCTGTAGCATCTGTCTCATCCATAACAACTGGGTGCAGCTGCTACCTGCTACAATATATTCTACATCAGCAGTGGATAAGGAGACACAATTCTGCTTCTTACTATGCCAAGCAATTACCTAGATAGAAGCACCCACTAGAAGTTCTTTTTTGATCATCGACATTTTCTGCCCAATTTACATCAGAAAAGGTAGCATGATCAGAGTTGGTATTATAAGGATACCACAGCCCAAGGTTCAGAGTCCCTTTGACACATCGAATGATCTACCTGGCAGCGGTGAGATGGGACTCTTTGGGACAAGCCTAAAAATGAACACAAACTCCAACACTAAAAGACAAGTCAGGGCGACTAGTAGTGAGATACAGGAGACTACCTATCATGCTGTGATATAGGGTAGGATCAACATCCTTCCCATTAGAGTCTTTTTCAAGTTTGATGCTAGTGCTCATAGGAGTGCGGGCTTCCTTGGCAAATTCTAAGCCAAACTTCTTACCAAGGTCATGAGAATATACAAATTAAGATATGAAAATTCCAATTTTCATTTGTTTCACATGAAAGCCCAAAAAGTTACTTAATTCACCAACAAGACTCATTTGAAATTCATAGCTCATTTCAGTACCAAAATAGTGAGAGTGACAATCAGAGGTGGAGCTAAAGACGATGTCATCAACATAAATTTGAGCAATGAGCAAGTTATCCTCAATCTTCTCTAGGAAAAGGATTCAATCAGCTCCCCCTTAAACAAAGTTAGAATTTAAAAGATGGTCTGTGAGCCTTTCATACCAAGCACGAGAGGCTTGTTTGAGACCATAGAGAGCCATTCTAAGCATATAAACATGATGGAGATTGTAAGGGTCTTCAAACCCTTTTGGTCGCTCAACATAGACTTCTTCTTTAATGTCTCCATTGGGAAAAGCATTTTTAATATCCATTTGATATAACTTGAAGCGAAGGCAGCATGCTATAGCAAAGAGGAGTCGAATGGACTCAAGACGGGTAACCGGAGCAAGGTCTCATCAGAATCAATTTCCTCAATTTAGGAATACCCTTGGGCAATAAGCCTAGCCTTGTTTCTGACAACAACACCATTTTCATCACGTTTATTTTTAAAAATCCATTTTGTTCCAATGACATTGTTGTTACTAGGTTGTAGGATAAAATATCAAACCTCATTCCTATCAAATTATTGAAGCTCTTCTTGCATGGCATTGATCCAATTTTCATCACCAAGAGCTTATTCTACCATTTTGGTTTAAAGAGATAAGTGTAGCATACATAGGTGATTTCATTTTCAGTGTGTTCCTTTCTTCTAGTTAACATGCCATCCCTAGGGTTTCTAATAACAAGGTCAATGGGATGATTCAATTTAGCCCTAGCGGACAGTTCATTGGTGGGTGTGGGATATTCCTCAACTTGAGGATTTTGATCTCTCGTTACAAACTCTTCAACACCCTTAACCTATACCCCAGGTTCATCATAGGATGAGTCAAGATTAGACTCATTTAGAGAGTTAGAACTCTCCCCCTCAAAAACATGCCACACTTCCTTGTTGT
Source organism: Heliamphora pulchella (assembly GCA_032270985.1). Taxonomy (NCBI): domain Eukaryota; kingdom Viridiplantae; phylum Streptophyta; class Magnoliopsida; order Ericales; family Sarraceniaceae; genus Heliamphora; species Heliamphora pulchella. The sequence goes on from JAULJZ010120391.1 coordinate 7,726, forward strand.
TGGTGGATCTCAAATCATTAATCGTGGTATCATCCACCACAACATTTGCGGACTCTACCAGAGTCAAGGTTCTCAAGTTAAACACCCTATAGGCCCTACTATTTGTTGAGTATCCTAAAAGGATCTCTTTATCACTTTTAGAGTCAAACTTTTTCAAGGACTCACTATCCCTAAGGATGTGACATTTACTTCCAAAGACTCTAAAATATTTGACATTAGGTTTCTTTCCATTCCAAATCTCATACGAAGTATGAGAAGTCTCGGGCCTAAGATAGACTCTATTTATGGTGTAGCAAGCAGTGTTAATTGCTTTAGCCCAAAGGTTTCTAGGGACTCTCTTGGAATGCAACATGACTCTTGCCATTTCTTATAGGGTCCTATTTTTTCTTTCCACCATCTCATTTTGTTGGGGGGTTCAGGGTGCAGAGAATTCATATTTGATACCTCTATCATCATTGAATTTCTCAACATCAGAGTTCTTGAACTCCCTTCCATGGTCACTCCTCACACAAGTTATGGAGTAACCCTTTTCATTTTGAACCTTTTGGTAAATGATTTTGAAACATCCAAAGATGTCAGACTTTTCCCTCAAGAAGCCTACCCAAGTGAATTGCAAATAGTCATCAACAATAACAAGAATATACTTTTTACCACCTAGTCTTTCAGCTTTAAAGGGACCCATCAAATCCATATGCAAGAGCTCGAGAAGTCTCGTGGTAGCAACAAGATTCGTCTTTCTATGTGGGCATTTGATTTGTTTTCCTTTTAAACAGTCACTACAAACAAGGCCCTTACCACTGGCCAATTCGGGAACTCCTTTTATGAGTTCCCTTCCAGTTATTTTAGACAAATCAACAAAATTAATGTGCCACAATCTTTGGTGCCACATTTGAACCTCGTCAAGAAAAACCCTCAACATTATCAGAATTAGGCATTATACAATTGCAATTGTCAGAAGATCTAGCACCCTTAATAATGCAAACACCAGAAGAATCAATCATAGAGCATCCATTTTGATTGAATTAAACATTATGGAAATTATCATATAATTATCTTATGCTCAAGAGGTTGGCCTTCAATCCCTCCACATAAAGAACATCTTCCAACTTAGGAAGGCCATTAGACATGATCACACATTTTCCTATGATCACACATTTTACTTGGGAGAAGGTTAGTTGGAACTGTTTCTCTTCTTAAATCTTACAAACTTTCAAAATTTCTTGGCAATCATAGCCAACTCTTCTTCATCAAACTAATCTTCTTCATCATTGCTCTCAATGGTATCGATATGGGAGAATTTCAAGGCTATTCCTTTACTAGAACTAGATGAGATTTTCTTAGAAGAAAGATTAAAGATTTCATAGGTTTGGAGTTTGCCCACCAATTCTTCAACCTTCATAGAGTCAATGTCATGACTCTCCTCAATGGCTGTGACTTTAGGCTTAAACTTTTTCAGAAGGGATCTAAGAATTTTACGTATAACTTTGATGGGTGAGATAGGCTCTCCTAGACTGAATAAGGAATTCACAATCTCACTAAGCTTGCTATAGAATTGGTCAAAGTCTCACTGTCAGTCATACGCGGCTCTTCAAACCTAGTAGTCAACATTTGGAGTTTAGAGATCTTCACAGTTTGAGTACCATCATGTGTGACTTCTATGCTATCCCATGCCTCTTTGGCTACTACTACAATAATAGTTAAATATCACACTTACAAAATTAAAAAAAATTTACTTTTTAAAAAAGTGTGATTAAAAGCTTTAAAGTGGTTATTTAATCTCACTTTAACAGATAAAATGTGGTTATATATATATATATATATATATATATATATCATACTTACTAATAAAGCGAGATATTTATTATTTTTTTTAATCTCAATTTTTTTTAAAAAAAAACGTGATTAAAAATTATTGTTAAAAAAATCTTTAATGTTAAAACACCCAATATAGTACAACGCTCATCCAGGCTCTCTCTCTCTCTCTCTCATATATATATATATATATATATATATATGTATAGTTCTTGTTGGTAGTTAATGTAATTTGGTTCGTTGATATAGTTAGCTATTAAGGATCTTCTCATAGATTAATTCGTAAACTAGGGTTTCGATTCTGGTGATTGGTGTTTTGTTTTCTCAGATTGTGGAATGATTTGGCTTTTCTTTGCTTAGAATTTGTGTTTTTTCAATGAATGCGATTAATTTGTTTACGTCTTCGATTGTTTTTTGAAAATCTCTTCATTAATTTGCTGCTAAAATTTCATTTGGTTTCAAACAGATACATTTTTTTCTTCTTTTGGGAATGAAATTGCTGCAAAAGACCCCCACCTTTTTACTTCAATTCTAGTTTTATTTCATAGGAATGATATCATATTTTTGTTTTCTTCAAAATTTCACAAATTCTCTCTAAACAACAAAATTTCTATGATTCTCTCTGTAGAGGATAAGAAAATACTTATTGTTTTAGGGAGACTTTATTTTTTAATTATTTTTTATTTTTTAATTAGCTTGTCTCATTTATATTTATGCCATTTTAAATTGTCTCTAAAAAATATGTATTCAAAATCAAATTTTGTATTTGTCTCTATACCACCATTTTTTTTTTTTTGTTATCATACTTAACCTTTGAAGGTGTTTTATCTATTTTTGTTTCTTTTGAAGCCTTTGGCTGTTGCATCCTGAATTGGAATGTTCATAACATTTTCTCTTGGGTACATTCTCATAGTAGCCTTATGCACTCTCAGGGCATGCTTCAGCTGATAGATTTTCTTTACTTCTCTAATTTAGGTTGGAAAGACTTTTTTTTCTTGTTTTGGAGTTAATTTTTTGAATAATATCGTTCTTTTATGTTGAAGCATTAATTCAAAAGTTTCACTGTGATGTTGAATTAATATTGTTGACAATCTCACATTCTAGGTCACATGTTAATTCCATTTTTTAGACATATTATGTAATAAATAATTTGTCAAGACCTAGTCTTTTCTTACAATGTTTTTGCTTCATAAAAAATATGCATGGTATAAAAGTGAAGTGTGTGATCATGGCACAAAATTTGACCTCTAAACTTCCTATTTGTTTTAAGTTATAGTTGTTTAGCTTGTGACAGTTGAAAAAATCTCATTGAACTTTTAAATTTCAGTATAAGGAAAACATTTTTCCCTTGATACGAATATTATGTGAACATTTTGATCTCCATACATCCAGCACTCATATTATCCAAATTATTGAACTAACATGAAGTTTCTTGTTTGGTTGTCCCACATAATGAATTTGAACCACCACGCTACTTTCTTTCATTTTAAGTACTGCTTACAATTACTCTAAAAGTAAGATTATGTTGATTTTCATGCTAACTTATTCTCATAGGTACTGTAACTTCAGAATTATGGATCTAGAAGATAAATTTCTTGCTAAAGGTAAGACTGCAATACTCTCTTGCTACTCGCCCCCAAACTTATTGTAGTTTCGTATGTCTGCGTTTTGTTTGCTTCTTTATTGTTTTATTTGTTAT
>JAULJZ010120402.1:0-11236 GCA_032270985.1 Heliamphora pulchella
GGCATTTCAAATTTAAATTTGAAATTGTTTCCAAATTCGTGCTAACTGAAGCAGAGGTTGTTTGCTCAGACTGCTGCCTTTCCTTGTTGGCACCCTCTTCTGCTAGGCCAAGCTCTAATTCGTCCACCTGACTTAGGAGTGCCACCTCGTCCATCTCTCTCGATGCCTAACCACCATTGCTGCAAATTGAAAGCTCTTGAAGGTGTTCTTTGTCTATAGTTCCATCTTTCCCCATACTCATCTCATCACTATATATGTGTTCACCTCTTTCTATCTCCAAGATGTTATCTGGTTCTGTGTCCGAGGAATGTACCTCATCTTCCGGCCATTTTTCTAAAAGCTTAGTTCTGGGCTTTGGCTCTACATCTTTAAGTACCAGCTGTTGGTAGCTTCCTTCACTGCATCTAATAGGGTAAAGAAATCTCCCCACTTTGAGCTTGCATCCTTGATTGATGGGAGTTTCCTTTGTGGTTGAGATCAACACTCTACCAGATTCTAATTCCATTCTCCTCCTAGTAAGCTCGTGAATGCCTAAAACCTCACCGCACCTCTCCCCTATTCTCTTGAATGTATTTGAGTTCCATGCATGCAAGGGTATACCCTCAATATTGACCCATACCCTCCTGATGAGGTTTGCATCCCTATAACTCCACGCATACACCACTTCAAACCAGTTGGCTAACCATTCCTTTGCCGTTGCCAGGAACTCATTTCGATCCTCCTCTGACGGGAACTAGAGTAGAACTTTCATTCCACCTAAAGGTTTCACCTGGATGCAAAATACTCCCTCAGATATCATAGCTTCTTGGATTCCCTGATATCTGGAAGTGCTCTTTGGCAATGCCCACTGCGCAGCATTTAGTCCATTCCTCGTCCACCTCAGCTGCTTCAATGATATCCTCCACCACTGCCTCTTCATGATTTGGGGTCTCGGGTCTGCTGGGTTTAATGGGAGTATGAGTATTACTGTTATAAGGCCTGGGAGATATAGATCTGGCTTCCATGACAGAGAGTCTCTTATCTTTATACCACTGCCCATTGAACCTTTGAATGGCTGTTTCTACCTCCTGATATCTCACAAAACTCACAAAGCCGAATTTGGAGTTAGTGCTAGCTCTCCTCTTCTTTGGAATGAGGACCTTAGTTACATGCCCACATTGCTTTAAAATACTGGTAAGCCAGAGAGGGGTGGCATCCTCAGGAATGTTATCTATGAATATAGTTGGTACACCTTTTGATTTGAGCCCAACACCTAGAGGTTCCTTATCTTTGCCATGTGCTGAAGAGTGGTGATGTTGATACTGATTTAGAGCATACCTTCCTGTACCACTGATCCGATGGTACCTACCTGCGTCCATCCCTTCATATTGCTGTTGTTGCAAGTTAGCTTCCCACCAGTCAAAAGGGGTTGTTGCTGGTGCTTGATGATTGTACTTATGATAACCTGTCTTCCTTCCATGAATGCCTCCCTGTCTTTTAGGATACTCTTTATATTCGCCCACATAAGCACCTCCATTTCTTCTGTGATACCAGCTACTTCTCCGTCCTTCCATTTCTTCTGAGCAGTAAAAGATGATTGTTTTCTCTCTTCCTATGTTTCTATTCCGCCAATATATCAAAACTTCAGCCTCGTGTTATAATTTTAAACTCAGTATTGTGGCGGTTCATGATCAGGGTAGCAAGAGTACCCTCAGGATGTCAATAATGTCAAGACATACCTTGCAAAGTGGAACAAGACTAATGCGATACTGACAAGGAAAGGCACAAGCGGCGTGGGGCAGGGCGACAGCGGTGCGGTAGCGCAACGACTGCAATGAAATGCGACGGCGGCGCTGGTAATGAAGTGCAACAGTGACGTTGCATGGTAATGAAGTTCGATGGCAATGAAGGGAAAGGGAGAGGACGCAATGGCGGCGCGACGGTAGGAACTCAATGGTGGCACGACGGTGGTAGGAAGTGCGACGGTGTCGTAGCTTGAAGGGAGAGGGCAGAGAGAGAGAGAGTTAGTGCAGGGTTTATGCATTAGCATGTAGTTGATCAAGTATTAAAGTGTCTCAAGAAAACTATAGATTATGGAATAGTCTATGGTAGGTATCCTATAGTCCTAGAAGGATACATAGACACCAGTTGAATAACCGAACATGAGAATCACTCATCGTTGAGTGGATGGGTTTTTACACTCGTGAGTGAGGATCGGATCACATACCGACGAGTGAATGGGTTTTTACACTTAGAGTTGGAGGTATCTCTAACAAATCAAATAAGCAAACTTTTATTATAGACTCAACTATGGCAGTCGAGTTTGTAGCATTAGCTTCTTGTTGGAAAGAGGTAGAGTGGCTAAGAAATTTATATTCTAAATACCATTGTGGTCTATACTTATGTGACATTTATCTTTGTATTGTAATAGTGAGGCAGCATTATCACAAGCTTATTGTCAGGCCAATAATGCTAAGCCCAAACACCTTGGATTTTGGCATCGCTATGTTAGTCAATTAATAACTGATGGCGTGATAACTATTGATTATGTAAAATCAAGTTAAAATTTTATTGATCCTCTAACTAAAGATCTTGCAAGAATTTGGTGTGGAAAGCATCAAAGTGAATGGAGATAAAGTCTGCATAGTATAATCACTTTTAGTGAAAACCCGATTCAATAGTTGAAACATTCAATCTCTTGAATTCATTGAGTAAAGTACACCATATGTTGCAATAGTGAGCAGTTAGTTTATTATTCATCCCATGGTAAAGCGGTTGGAAGCTGTAATGTAAAAGGTGGAGGTTGAGCTACTTAGTTCTTAATTGGCTTCTAATGAATATCGTTAAGGTTTGAGTGTTGTGGTTATAGGGGCGCTCTTAAAGCCTACCTATACGAGTGTGGATGTGGTTTCATTTCTTATGAGTTTTAAGACTTAGCTCTAGAGCACTCAAGAAATCAAGATACAAACACAAAGCCAATTCACATGTCAGCCATTTTGAATACTAGAAACACTTTAAGTGTTGTGTGTGTGACACATTCGGTTAGTCACAGAGGATTGCTAGATCAAAGACAAGTCTACTATGTCATCCAGATTAATTTTGATATGTTTTTTTTTTCTAAATGATGGTTCGAGTCGTGGAAGATCTTCACATATACAAAAATTTTTCAAGAGAACTAAGGCTTCATCTTCTTATTTTGAAATAGTAAGGAATTATGGGAAAATTTTAATATGAAATTACACTATAAAAAAAAGCATCAACAGCGACGAATAGTTTCGTCACTAAAACTCCTAATCTCATTGCCATAGATCATTCCCCATGACAGCAAAATCATTGCTAGTTTGTCGCATGTAATCCGTTTGCGAAGATCTTGCGCAACGATGTTATGGTCGTCACGAAAGATGTGGTTTCTCTGACGAATTTGTCACGCCCTAGAACCCAAGAAATTGAGATCCAAGAATGAACAGGTCAAAAATATAGGCCAAGGGGTGAAGGATTTTAATATGAAATTACACTATAAGAAAAAGCATCAACAGCGACGAATTGTTTCGTCACTAAACTCCTAATCTCATTGCCATAGATCATTCCCGATGACAGCAAAATCATTGCTAGTTTGTCGCTGGTAATTCGTTTGCGAAGATCTTGCGCAACAATGTTATGGTCGTTGCGAAAGATGTGGTTTCTCCGACGAATTTGTCACGCCTTAAGAACCCAAGAAATTGATATCCAATAATAAAAAGGTCAAAAATATAGGCCAAGGGGTGAAGGATTTGATATAAAAAAAAAAATTCCAACGGTGATAAAAATAATGTTTTCAAGAAAGCTTGGCAAAAATGTGCGAAAAACGGTAAAGAAAAACTAGCATACACAATTAGACTTTTACCGATTATTTTTGTTGCGTTGGCAAAACTATTTTTTTATTGCTGTAAATGGCAAACTAACAAAATAAAAGTATAGTTGTGGTTGGATTTTCGGTACCGTAATGAAAAAACTTGCATAATGAAGCAGGGAACCAAAGAATGTAGAATTAATAAAATAAAGAGAAGAAAGTTGTTTAATACAAATAAAAATTTCTCTTTATAATGGATATAACTCTTCTTTAAAAAAATTCCTTTTTATCATTTTGGAGCAATTCATTTAAATCTTAGATACTAATTGATCCGTTAGTTTATAAGAATAATTAATTATGGGAAGAAAGAAACATAAAGAAGGAATTTTGAAAAGAAAGAAATAGAAAATAAGTAATTAATTGGTAATCTTATTCCGAATTTCAAAATTTTGTTTAAATAGCATTAATTGTTTTCATTTTCTTTATTTATTTTTATTAAATATTTAAATTAGTAATTTTGTTAAAAAATTAGTTAATCTTATATTTAAAAAATAAATCTTTTTTAAAGAATTGTTGTGGCGTTTTGAAAACTCTATTGACGAAAATTCCATCTTCTCCTTTTACTTCTTTCTCTCTCTAGCTTTCTCTTCTTCTTCAATTTAAAAGTTTGGAAAAGTGATGAACAGTTAAATTTATAGGCCGTTTATTATTTTTCATTAAGTATAATATTTTTTAACGAGCAAAATTCATACTCATAAAAGTTTTAACACGCAAAATCTTTTTGGGACAGAAATACCATAGAAGAGATAAATTTATCTGTACCTTTTCAAAACATGTATAATGAATACAGATAAATTTATTTATTTTTTATTAAAAGCACGTGTAAAGGATACAAATAAATTTATCTGTCTTATTGAAAGTACATATAAAGAATACAGATAAATTTATCTGGGCCCTTTCAAAATATGTATAAAGAACACAAATAAATTTATGTGTTTATATTTCTGTGTTGATATGTAAACATATAAATTTATTTGTTAGGCATAAATAAGAAGACAGATAAATTTATCTATTTGCATTATCTGTATTGATATGCAAATAGATAAATTTATTTATAATGTATAAATATACAAACAGATAAATTTATCTATTTGCATATTAAACAGATGAATATCAAGTAAATAAATTTATATGTTTGAATATTAAACAGATGAATATCAAGCAGATAAATTTAACCATTTGCAGGGTATTTTCAGAAAAAATAACGCAATTGAACCTTATGAGTTAAAATTTTTGTTGATGAATCTTGTGCATTAAAACTTATTTTTTTAAACATTCAACTGAAATCCCCTTAAATGTTTTATGTCTCAACGTAATTGTAATTGTCTACTACTTATAAAAGCTTCTTTTTTGTCATAATTGTAATATTTTTTTTTCATGTGCAAGTTTCTTTTTCTAAATATAAATTAAGTTTTTTTAAAAAAATTTTAAATTTGATTGGTGAGAATTTTTTAGGTGTCATAAATTAAGAAGTATTTTATTTTTAAAATAGTAGTTAAATAAAGAAGAGAAATTCCAAAAAATAAAATTTTAGAGCTTTTATATTCACTCTCACAAACCTCCCTTTTGAATAATATTGATACAATAGTACCAAAAGATTTCTTTTTAAATGATATCCAAAAGGATAATTATAAAATAATTTTTAATTTAAAATTTTAAAAAATTAAGATTTAAGTTTTGGAGCTTCCACATGCATTCTCATGAAAACCCCATGTTCTTTAATATATAGATAGATATAGATGTGAGAGTTACAAAAAATTTATAGCGCACTAATGTGGTTTAAATTGTCATGAGTTAAAATTTTTACGGGTGTATGATAATAATATTATTATTTTATGTTTTTATTGGTGAGTTTATATATATTGGGTCATGATTATAAATTAATATTATTAATATTGATAATTTATTATATCATCTTTCTAATATATATATATATATATATATATATATATAGGCTTTTGTTCACGAAGAAAAGAAAAACAATAGAAATGTGTTGAGAGATAAAAATGAAAAATTTTCAAGAAGTGATATTGTACTATCATATTAATTTTTAGTATTTCATATTATTTTACTATGAATAATTTTAGTTTGTGACTCGTTTAAATTTTTTGGGTTATATTTTGGAGTTGATACATTCTGTCTGAACTATCATGTGAGAAGAATTATCAGTTTTAAGGCAGTGTCCAACACGCTTCATAATTTCAGATACAATATCTTTATATACTTTATATTATTTCTCTATTATATTATTTTAATTATCTGAAATTTAATATTATTTTATTTCTAAATAACAGAGATTTTAAAATTTTGTTATAACACTATTCGGCCAATAAATTACTTTTAAATAATATTGCTATAGTATTGCTATAATACTCTCATGGCTCGTTTGTTTCGACGACTAACAATTCGTCTGGACTATTAATTCGGAGTATAGTTCAATTCGATATTTGTTTATATAAAAAAGTCTTCGAATTAGTTATCCGGACGGATTGTTAATCCGCCAAATGAGGAATAACTTAATGAGGGGGTGTGGAATTAGAAATGACTGAATTAAAGAATGAATTTGAAAATTTTAAAAAATAATAAGAAATATTAAAATATTAAAATAAATAACATAAAATTTAATTTATTAATTTATTTAAGTTAATTTTAAAATAAATTAACTTAATACAAGGGTAATATTGAAAATTGACCATTATAATCCTATTCAACGTTATTCAATTCCGCCCAAATCAAACATGAATTTATCTAGTCCGTTATTTAATTCTATTCAAATTAAATACAAAAAAATTAATTCCACATTATCACTAATTCCACCTCACTATTAATCACACTCAATCGATACCGGTTATCAAACGAGCCCTCACATTATTGATACAACTATAATATTTTTTAAAATATTTCTAGAGTTCACTCAACCATTGGTACACAAAATTGCGAGTAAAAAAGTTATATGTTTATTGAATTTATGACTGTTATTAAAATATGACTGTTATTAGAAAAAAGAGTGAATAAAAAAATTATATTTTAAAGAAAGATAACTAAATAGAATTTTGTTGAAATTAATATTAAAAAAGTGACTAGTTAAAGTAATAAAGTAAGATTTCAAATGGCTATTTTTTAGTGAGAGTATTATTTGGCATAAGAAAAAGTTTATTAAGCTTTTGTTATCTTTTTAAAGAAAAATGTCGATTATTTTATTAAATAAGTTTAAAAGTCATTGTGCAAAATGACAATAATGTTCTTAATAAAAAAATATATCTACAATCTTACCAAAAAGTAAATTTTGATCGCAGCCATTACGTGTAAAAAAATAATAATAATATTAACTTGAATTCGTTGATTCAAGAACAAATACAAATTTTTAATAATTTTGTTGATTTGTAATAATCAATACCAAAGGAATTAGAATAATGAGATAAATCTCAAAAATATATTAATCACCAAAAGATGGTGGTTAGCCCCAAAGCTTTGAACATTAGTTATAATAGAAGATAACCCCAACTCAAATGGAAAATATCCAATTAAGACACTTTCCATAAAATCAGCCTTACTATAAAGAAAATATAAAAATTATCAAAAATAAAACGATTTATTTCGCACATAGAAACAAAAAATTTAGGACAAGACGATTTTTTTTTCCTTTTATATTCAATTGGTCTAAAAATTACCATACTAAGCACACCACATCATATTTCAAACAAACTTATAAACTAAAAACATGAGACAAATTAGATATTTTAACATATTAAAAATTTCAAACAGTGCCTATTTTCTTTTTAATTATCAATATATATATATATATATATATATATATATAATCATGTAAAGGCTATGCAATATTATGTTTGGACTAAAAAGCTCTGTCTTTTTTGAATCTTTTTTTTTTGTTATTTTGATTTAAATTTTTTATTTTTTTAGTTTCTTATGATGAAATGATTCTAATAAGTATGCCCGTTAGGGCCAAATTTGAAAAAAATTTACTAAATACAAAAAAATTAAAAAAAAGTCAAAAAGTCTGCTAAGTTGATTTTTTTTTTCATCTTATATGAATTTTTTTTAAAGTTTTGATTGAAAATTTTTTTACTTTTCAGTTTTCTCATGACGAAACGAATCTAGAAAGTACATTCATTTGAACTAATTCTAAAAAAATTTTATTAAAAACAAAAAAAATCGTAAAAAAAAAACTATTCCAAACACAAGCTTATATCAAGTAAAAACCATGCACCACTTTGCTATATAACCATTTTGTTTTTATTTATTTTTCTTTTCGTTCAATTAGAGAATACAATTACATGTTATATTAATATAAAATATGTGATCATTTAATATAATGTTATGATTTTTTTTTATCTATAATAGTTTAAACTTTTGAACTATATGTAAGTATTTTTACATAGTATCAAAGTTTGACTCATTTCAAGTACTTAAAACAGTGGCAACTCTAGAAATTTTTATTTATGAAGTCATTAAGAATTGATCATCTATTTATATAGTAATATAAAAAGTCCTAAATATCTACAGTAATATAAAAAATCCTAAATTTCTACCATAATTTGTCGAATTTTCTCACACAAATATTCTTACACAATTCTCAGACAGTTAATCAATAACTATTAATTATTAATAAAGAAATTAATATTTTTCATACAAGAAATAATTTTTTTTCAACAAAAAATACAAAAAAATCTACGATCGCGGATTTCAAATTTCTACAATAAAATTTTTTTACAATCACAAATTTTTTCATCATAAACCCTAAATTTTTACAATGTACAATCTCACCCTATATAAAGAAACAATGCAAAAATTTAAATTTTTTTTCTAAATTAAAAATCATAAACCCTACATTTCTACAATTACACGCTATATCGATAGACTCCAAAGGGAAAGTGGAATTCTGTTTAACTAATTTGAAAATTTCCGAATTGGAAGTGATGGGTTGGGTGCGGGCAAAATGTTAAGTGCAATTGTGCAACTTATATTTTTTTGTAGTAAAATTTATAAATAGATAAAGTATTTGTAAATTATATATTTAAAATTTATACTTTAAATATAAATAATTTAAAAAGTGTGTATATTTAAAAAGTATACTTTGAATGTATATTTATGAGTTCAAATAAATTTTTTTTATAAGATCACACATTTTAAAAATTTATATGTACTTAACCCCATTATATATATTACAATAATATTAAAAAAATAAATTATAATGGGTTCATTTAACCCCCCACACTATTGAGGGTGGAGTCGCCCTGCTTAAAGATGAGGGCAAAAGAAAACGCAGTTTGCAATGGCAAACCCAATAAATAAAAGAAAATTTACAATGATAGAATAAAAAAAACTACACGTGACAAAGCATAAAAATGATTGCATGAATATAAGGAAAAAAAATATTAAAACACTACAATCTCATACGATTTAAATATAAAATTAATAATCATTTAATATAATTAATGTTAAGATTCTATCTAACCATTTAAATTAAATACAAATTTTCTACACTTACTCGTATTATTATACTTGCTTTTATATGATAATTTAATTACATACACAGATTTAAAATATACATCTAATCTAATTATAGATAAGTATTCATGGTAAAATTGTCATTGAAAATCTATATATTTAAACTTTTTTATGGTCCTGTTTGTGCTAAATTTAAAAAACTATGCTTATTTTTGTTTTTTTTGAATATTTTTAATCTTTTGTCTAAATTTTTTTACTTTTTTCAATCGTCTCAACGAAATGAACCGAAAAATTAAAAAATTTGATGAAAAAATAAAAAAAAATCACTAAATACAAAAATAAGTAATATTAAATTTTGGTTATTAACTTATTTTGGCTTACTTATATCTTTTCTAATTTTTTTAATATTTTGATCAAAATATTTTACTTTTTTTACTTATCTTAATGAAAGAAATCAAAAAATAAAATAATTTAACTAAATAATAAAAAAACTTTTATTAAAAATAAAAATAAACAAAACAAAATAAATAAATAAACAATTATACTACTCGGCGCCTATATAATAGCTAGACACTTAAGAGACAATAAAGTCATTCCCATCAAATCCTTCCCCTCCGCGCCACCCACACCAAAAAGAAAAAAATGAAGATTCTGACCATCCTTGTGCTCGCGTTTTGCCTTGCATCCTGCATTGCTTTCATCTCCGTCAGCTGGCGTCCCATCTCCGCCGCTCGCGGCCGAGGATACGACGTTTACGTGATCAACGGCTTCACGAACAACTCGTCGCTGCCTTTGGTGGTTTGGTGTGCCTCCCAGGACGGCGATATCGGCGGCCGAGCTCTGCAGGAGGGCGACGACTACAGCTGGAGCCTCAAGACCAACCTCTGGTGGGCCACCACTCTGTACAGTTGCACCGTGAAGTGGGACGGAATAAGGAAGAGGTTCGACGCGTTTAATGGCCGCCGCGACAGCCGCCGGTGCGCCGCCTCCGGGAAATGCTTTTGGTTAGTGAGAGAAGATGGGTTCTATTTTAGTAGTGAGAGAGTTAACTGGAAGAAGGATTTTTCATGGTCGTAGTAGGGTTTCTGGAGTAACTATTCGACAGTCCGGACCACTGTGTGATATTGTGTATGAAGTTTTTTTATTTAATTATATATAATAAAAAAACACTTTGCACAATATGTGTTGTGTTCTTGAATTTCAAAACTTACCAACAGTTTTTTTAGTCAACAGTTTTGTCTTTTGGTTTTGTGCATTTTCCAGCAAGCACCTGTGTATCTATATAAGACATTTTTGGCGCGAATCTCATTCTGTTCTCCTTTGCTATTCTTTATATTTTGTAGTATCTTTGGATAACTTTAATTATAGACGAGTTTATATTTCTTTCGGTGTACGTAAATATTAAGAGGTTTGATCGTGATTTGAGTTAAATTTTGAAATTATAGATTGTTTATAAAAACTTATGCGTAGAGAAGCAATTGCAATATTAGGAGAGCAGAATTGTGCCCTCTCTTATCACAAATCAATTATTTTTTTATATGCAATATATATATTATATTCTGTTTTTATTTTATTTGTTAGATACAATTAGATTTTTTCCTTTAACAGTGAAATAGTGTAGATTCCATATCATTTGCAAATCAATAATAATAATAATAATAATATTAATATTAATATTAATATTTACACACTTTTATTTGGTAAATAAAAAACAAAAATAACCTACATAGTATGTTTTGCACAATCTCATTTGTTGAGAATTTCACGTGGAAATATTACATTTACTTCCGACGAACCTAATAATTTTAGGGATATTGTGATCCTTTTGTTAATTAATTAATCAATCTCTCTCTCTCTCTCTCTCTCTCTCTCTATATATATATATATATATATATATAT
>JAULJZ010120423.1:0-32407 GCA_032270985.1 Heliamphora pulchella
TAAGCTTGTACTTATATATATATATATATATATATATATATATATATATATATAACAGAAAAGATGTACGGTTTTAAAGACACAAGCTTTTCTAATGAGATGACTATAAAATATTTGTTAATGGGTGGGGTAAGCTTTTCTATTCGAGTTCATGTTCTCTTGGATATATGCATGGTTTTATCTGGGAAAGTGATCGACCTTCAATATATATATATATATATATATGAGATGACTATGAAATATTTGTTAATGGGTGGGGCAAGCTTTTCTATTTGAGTTCATATTCTCTTGGATATATGCATGGTTTTATCTGGGAGAGTGATCGACCTTCAATATATATATATATATATATGTGTGTGTGTGTGTGTGTGTGTGTATACGTGCGCAAGCGCGCGCGCCCGTGTCAAACTTGGGAATATAGAAATTCAGGACCAATTTGAATGCAGTGACTTGCCTGTTTCTTTGCAAAGTTTCTTAGGGTACTTGAGGTCACAACTATACTCCCACAGTTAAAAGTGTGCTTTGAGGCTGTCATGTATTTGCCATAGGTTGTAAGCAAGAAGGTTATGGATGTCACATATTGGAGATTACTCTCACTGAGCTTGTACATCAGCCCTCCTGCATTTTGAATAAAAAAGGTCAATAACATTTCCTTAATCTAAATTTAAGATGGATTAGAATTTTGACTTCATCAATGTTTGGATATCTATACTAATTCAGACAGTTAGGCTCAAAAACTGATTAATTAAAATTGATCTATGCTAATAAATATTTCATGCTACCTTGTGTGTATTGTGTGTTTGAAGAAGGAGAGTTGGGAAGAATATGGCACATGAAATCTTCAGTTTGTTGCCGGAATGAGTCAAATTCTTTGTCATTGTCCACCAAGGTTTTCTACATAAAAAATACAATAGGGTTATTAATAAAAATAATAATAATCTCAATATTAGTTAGTTTTTCTTGATCCCTGTTTGGGATACATAAAAAAGTTTCGTAACGACAAAAAAGCCGGAAGTCTTTAGTGAAAATTTGGCATGTTTATCTTTAGTGAGATTTTTCAACTTTAGTCTATTTTAGTTTTAAGAATCCTTTAGTTAAAGGAATGAGAAAATAACATTTTCTGACTAAATCATGAAAATCAATAAAAACGAAAAAAATTCTGAAAACACGGACTTTTCAAAGAAATCTAACATGATATTGATTTTTCTTTGACGACTTACCCTTGAGAGAAGCACGCGAGCACGGGCATATTTGTTGTCCCGACTAAAAATATCCGTTGCATCATTAGCTCCCAAAGAATTTATGAAATTGGAGTAAGAAGTGACATTTGTTGCTTTTAAAAACCAAGCAGCTCCCCACAGCAACTCATCCTTCAAAAAAGAAAATAAAAGTAAAGGCATCATTACAAGAACAAAAAAGGACAGCAAAGGAGAAACAGGGAAACTATTTTCCATTGAATAGGTAATATTACAAGCCCAAAACAGAATATAATCTTTAGACCGGTCTGATGAACAGTGTAAATTTGTGAGAGCCCATTTCTTGATTTAATGGGCCTGACAATAGGGATAGGCTAGTAGCCCCCACCACCACCATCAACACCGAAGAATTATGAACATTGGAATCATCCTTGGACAAGTCTGCATACCTTGTATCCAGAATATGAGCAATAAAATGGGCAAACTGCAGAGCCAAGAGAGTCACTAAAGGCGCCTCTGTACTGCATTGCAAACTGCATCACATTCTTTGCGGTCCTCAGGAGCAACCTTGAGTATTTCTGATTAACCTTCCGGAAGACCATGGAAGCGGCAGCCAGTGCAGCTGCAGTTTCCCCAGCAACATCGGAGCCTGGGTTGCTCGGCGAGACGGAGTAGACAGACCTGATGGTGTCCATGTCCTCAGGCCGTTCCCAGCACTTATGATCGGCATTCGGGTCACCAACACCCACGTAGAGCTTACCTGGCGTGGCCGTGGCACACTTTAGAAGGTAGTCTGTGGCCCAACGGATGGCGGCTCTCGCGTTTCCCAACTCAGAGCCCATCTTCTTGCCATACTCAAGTGTTCCCCATGACAGCACCGTGGTGGTGAAGGCCATTGGAAAGTTGAACTTCACATTGTCTCCAGCATCATAGTAGCCTCCAGCTAAATCCACCTTCAGATAAGTCAAAACACATTTCAGGGCAAGACTATTAAATATTTATTTATTTTTCACTGTTTATCTTATTTTTCGAAATAGGAAAATTAGGGATGTGAATCTTCAATTACTCAATTACTGATAACTTGGTAGCATAAGCACCCAATTTGACTCATGATACGGGAAAGTTAAGGCCTAAGCTGGATTCTTTAACCAAGAAAAGTCCAGTAAGATAAATTTTTGAGCTTGAGAGCACCATTTGTCAGGATTCTAAATAGCAATATCGAAAAACGTTTCGGTACCCATAATATTGCCATTTATAAGCCGATGCATTGACAAGTATTGGTATCGAATGCATGAAATCCCGATTGACAAATATTAGTATTGAAGGCCCAAAATTCCAATACATATCGACCGATACGATACCTAACAACCGATATTTAAAATCTTGCCTATAGGTGATAACCAATTATTCAAAATCAACTCTGCTTGGTTGAAAAGAAAACAACGAAAATTAAAGAACAACTTGAGACGAAAGTCAAACCTATGGTAGGGCTAATGTGCCCCTTGTTCTTTTGCCCAATTTTTCCTATGTATGAAAATTTACATATCCTTCCAAAGAAAGGTTGGTATTGGCCTAAAATTTAGAGGTTATAACTTTTTAAAGTACCGTTGAGACAGCGTTTGGATCATATATATTTATGTTGAGATTTATGGAGGAAAAGGAAATATATGAAGAGGGTGAAGCTAAGAATTTCTTTCGTTGATCACTTTTATTGCTTCCCATTTCATTTCAAATCTCTATACAAATCTATTATCCACAGTCTGAAAAGCATGGTTTAGTTGATTATCAAGAAAAAAATAATTATGGTGTGTTTACAATGTATTAACTGCAGTAATAGTATTTGAGAAACATATTTATTATGGTTTGCTTTTTCATCAAAATGACTCCATATCTTGACAAGCTTGATGGCAAAGACAAAAGCGATGATAACAGCATCTAGAGTGTTATAAATTTTAAGATGATTTTTTTTTTTTACAATAACCAGAAGAAAAAATTAAAAATTATGGGAATTGGCCTCTGGACAAAAACTTGCGTTGGGAACTATTTTAGTGACATTTTTAGACTGTTTGAATTGTTGATTTACACCGGGTTTTATGAACGAGAAGTAAAAGGGAAAAAAAAAAAGAAAAAGAAAGTAATGAATTGAAAAAGGTAATTATTTTTTGGTTTCCTTATCCTTTTTCATTCCATGCTGAGTTAATCAAATACATGATTCAAACAGAAGCTCTTGCGACAACAAAAGGGTGAACCACAGCAAAGATTAGACCAATGGACTCCCCCAGCAAAGAATTTGAGGTACTCATATTCATCCAAAAATGGAAGAAGCAAAGATACTTTGAAAATGCAGCTCAAACTGTTTTCCTACATGAAAAAATTGGTGCTCAAATGCGTAATACATAACCGGTACAGCCCTTTGACAAAAAAAGATGAGTCTAACATCCCACAGTACTGTGGAGCCCACTGTTTGAGAGAAGTTTGTGCTCAATTCCTACATGCTCAAGGTACTTCGTGAAAAATAATTAAAAAAAAACATAAAATTCATTTCCAGTGCACAAGTGTTCAGGATTATAGCAGAAAAAATCAAAGGAAGTAAACAATTTAAAAAATAAGGACCCGTTTCTTTCAATGTAAAATATTTTTTAGTATCATAGTTTATTTATTTTTGAGTGTTTAGTTGATAAAAACAAAGCAAATATTTTTTCGGTAAAATATTTTACATCAAAAAAATAAATAATATATGCATAACAAAAAAGTGTAAGTTATTTTTTATTTCGGTTGTGGTGGAGGTGACAAGGTGGTATGGCAGTAGTGGCAATGACGACGGTGGTAGCAACGATGTTAATTGCATAGTTTGATCAAAAGTTAATCTTTATTTTTTATAAAATTTATTTTTTAAGTATATCACCAAGCACCCAAAAACAAAAACAAAAAAAATATTTTTTTCAAAATAATATTATATAAAATATTTTACATCAAAATAAACAAAAGCTAAATATTAAAAAAATTGAACATACATTAGCTAATAAACCGTCGGAAAACCCAGAATTAGACCTCCAGTTGATCTGTTGGCCTCTGGGCAGCCTTCCTGATCTCTGGCCTTGGAAGAAAAGGATGGACTTTGCTAAGGCTTCTCTGTAGTTGAGGTTCCCTTGGACAGTGCCTGGGAACAATAATAGACAAGAGAAGATGAAGAAGAAGAAGAAGAAGAAGACAAGGGAGATGGAAGCTAATCCCCTTCTCATTGCCATTATACGAATATATGACTTCTATGTATGGCTACCTAGTTTATGACTTTGGATTCAACAATGACATGGCCATTATATAGGCTCAGCAACCCTAACACCCTCAACGTAAAATCAGGCTTTTGCTTTTTCAAGGGTCCCGTTTGTTTATTGATAATTTACTAGTTTTATTAAATTGGGGTTTATCTATTGTTCTACCCTCTTTTAAGCCATGTTTAGACTTCTTGTCTCGACTTTTAAAGGCTTTGTTTGATTCATTTTCTTTATTTGCTTTTAAATATTTTACCACCCTCTTTTAACCCATGTTTACCCTTCTTGTCTTGACTTTTAGGCTTTGTTTGATCATATTTTTTTATTGGCTTTTAAATTTTGCTTCTGGTATTTTTGTAATTAGTTTTTATTTTTGCTTTTAGAAAAAACATAATAAACAAAAACCCAGAACTAGAATTCCCTAAAAGTGGAAAATTGGATATTAATAAAAAAAAAAACCGATCCAAACAAAACCTTAAAGTCTAAGGTGATTAAAAATTAGCCCATGCATAAGGATGGCAAGTTATCATTGTTTTTTTTTCTTAAAGTTGAGCTTGTTGAATTAATGGTGAATTCTTATCTTATTCTTGCTAGGCTCATGGCCAGATCTCAGCTCTCATGCCGTGCAAAAAAGGAAAGAAAAGAAAAGAAATTAAGGAAAATAAGAATAAAAGAAAAGATTACAAAACTGGGTGTAATAGACATATATATGGCGGATACTTTTACCAAATATTATAAAGTTGCCTAGTTCGAGCCCAATCGTGTCCAATTCTTATAAAACTTAATGATACTACTATATATACACATATATACATACATATATAGGGCAATTTTTATAAATTCACACTCCTTGTTTTGCTTTTTAACATATAAATTGACAAAATTATCCTTTACTTCAAGACACTTTTATGAAAAATAAAGACAATTTTATAAATTCATATGCTAAAAGCAAAAACATGGAATGTTAAAATGTTTGTGCATGATTTATAAAATTACCTGGTATAAGAATCGTTTCCCTATATATTATTAGCTGGAATAATTTTAAGATACTTCAAATCAACCGATATTTTGTTCCTATTTCATCTCATGGTCTTATTAAATGTTTATGATTTGTTTTTCTTTCAGACAATATTATAAGGAAAAAA
The DNA here is from genome assembly GCA_032270985.1 of Heliamphora pulchella. Classification (NCBI taxonomy): domain Eukaryota; kingdom Viridiplantae; phylum Streptophyta; class Magnoliopsida; order Ericales; family Sarraceniaceae; genus Heliamphora; species Heliamphora pulchella. The sequence goes on from JAULJZ010120423.1 coordinate 5,614, forward strand.
AAATTGATGCGGATTAGTGCCGGCTTAACTCCTAAGGAGCTTAATAACTTATCTAAGGCTTCTCAAAATTAGGGGCCTCAATGTTTTTTAAAAAAATTATTGGTATTCGATAAATTATAGCAAATCACAATTACAGTTTAACATTTATTGCTAAGTTAAACTTTTATTGAAATTTTAAATTTAATTGGAAGTTGGTAACTTGCAGTGTTTGCAATCAATAATCACTATTTTTTGAAAATATAATTTTAAAATATTTTAAAATTCAAACCAATATATCTTTGCATTATATTAAATATTATACAGTCAAAAGTTATTAAATATTATATATATATATATATATATATATATACACACACATATACACAAAGTATCTTTTAATATTCCTCATATCAAATCAATAGCACATTAACTCTCTCTTTTCTTTCAAGATTCTATGCTCTTATCAATCTACTAGTTGTTTGCTCTTAATTGATTTATTGATTATCGACAAGAGAAAAACAATCTAATTTAATTAAATTCATTTGACAACGGGCACATAAGTTGGTTGTATTTTTATTTTTTTATTACATAGCAGTTTTTTTTTCTACATTTTAAAAATCTTAGGTTTTAAATTTTAAAGTTTAATAATTTAATTATTTTGTTTTGACCATGAATGTTAAGGTTGATGGGTAATTGACAATCATACAAAATGATTATCAAGGATTATGAAGTTCTCTCGTTATGTTATTTTGTTTGTGAAGGCTTAGAATTAATATATGATTATTTTTCTACTATTTTTATTATGTGCAAGTTATAATTTTTATTTGAATTTCTTAGTTATAAATATGTTTACTAGAAAATTTGAATTGCGATATTCTGACATTTGAACTAATTGCTTGAAAGAAAATTTTCAAAATTTCAACAAATAAAATCTTATTTAATATCGATTGTGTCACCAAAAAGGTTAAGTTACTCAGGAGTAATATCAATTGAAAAAGATATGTAATCAAAACTTGAATATAGAAATCTAATAATTAATTTTGCATCTAAAAAGTGAGAAAAATAAATTTTAATTAAATAAAATTAAATAAAAATTTATTAAGGACCTTTACTTTTGTTTTCGCCTTAAGCCTCAAATTTGCTTGAACAGCCTCTGATGAGGTTGATATATTTCCATGGGAGCAGAGCAACAGAAGTACGAAAAATGATAATATATGGAATTGACTTGAATTACTGAAACTGATCGATTTTATTTAAATTGTAAATAACTAGAGTCACCGTTGAATATAATTTGGCAGCAATAGCGTACCGATTGTGCGCAAAAAGAGAACGGGAAGAGAGAGATAAGACTAACAAATTTGTTTGAATGAAAAAACATATTTGTTTGAATGTCTTAGAGAAAGAGAGACTTCAAATGGGTTTCTCAACTAGATAGAAAAATTTGAAATGAATTTTTCTAAAGAGGGAGGGATCAGAAAAGGGAGAGAATAAAAAATAATAAAATCACACAATCCTAGATTTTTTATAAGTAAAAAATGATTAAAAAAACATCTCATAAATATGTCACTATTCTTTAGGTCCTAACCAAAAGCTTTTACTAATTTAAGTCCCTTCTAATTTTTTTAGAATTGTTTGAATTAAAAAAAAATTAGATTTTTTTTGCCTTTACCCACCAAAAGAGACCAAACTAAGTTCGCCATAGCAGCTACCGACTACTTTACCAAATGGACAAAAGTTGAGCTGATGGCTAGTATAACTGAAAGCAAAGCTATTGATTTCATGTAGAAATACACTTTTTGCAAATTTGGGATCCCAAGAGCCCTAGTCATTGGTAATGAAAAGCAGTTCGATAATGCTAAGTTTAGAGGGTTGTCTTGGCATCCGCAACCACTACTCAACGCTGAGTCATTTCTAGGCCAACGGGCAACTAGAAGTGACGCACTAGACACTACTCAAGATAATTAAAACCAAGCTTGAAGCTGCTAAAGGCCTTCGGGCAGAGGAACTGGTAGATGTAATGTGGGTGTACCGATCCACCACGCGAACACCCATTAGAGAAACACCTTTCATGCTTGACTTTAGGAGTGAGGTCGTGATGCTTGTAGATATCAGATTAACCAGCTTTAGAGTAGGGCAGTTCGATCCAAAGAACAATGATAGAGCCTTAAGGACGAGGATGGAATTGACATGGTCTAAGACGTGGCGACCCTCGAAACAGTGGTTTACCAACAAAGGGTGAAGAGAAACTATGACACCAATGTGCGAAAAGAGAGTTTCGGGAAAGGGACATTATCTCAGGCCATCAAGGATTCCCGAGAAGGAAAATTAAACCCAATTGGGAAGGTCTCGATCAAGTAGATCGTTGAGTCCGAGCAGGGATCTAATGACTAAAGAACAAGAGTAAGAAGTCTACGACACGCTTGGAACGTCTAACATCTATCAATGAAATGTATTGATTTAAAGAAATAAAGCATTACGCAGTCGGGTAACATTTTTGAGAAAATATGCAATAGTCACCATTCAAGAGTCGAATTGGCCCAGCTATTGTTAGATTGTTGGATGATTTGACCGAGGCTTTTACAAACTTGAGAAACATCACGTTGTTAGACTACCTGAATGGCCCTAATGTCGTTGAATTGATTGACGATCCAATCGAGGCCCTACAGACTTGAGAAAATCATGTTGCTAAACAACCTGATCATCCTAGATGTGGTCAGATTGCTGGACGATTTGACCGAGGCCCTACAAAGTTGAGAAAAGTTAATTTGTTAAACACTTGATTGGCCTAGATGTGGTTGAATTACTGGAAGATCCGATCGATACCCTACAAACTTGAGAACAGTGGGTTGATAAATGACCTGATTGTCTCAGCTCTGGTCAGAACAATAGACAATCTGACAGAGACCATTAAGACTTGTGAAAATTTATGTTTTTGACAACTTTATCAGTCGAGATGTAGTTGGATTGAAAACCAAGTTGCTAGATGATCGTATCACCCCAGATATGGTTTGATCGCTAGATGATTTGACTAGGGCTACTAAGACTTGAAAAAAATTAGGAAGTTTGGCGACCCAGTTCGAAGACAAAATTGATCAGCGAAGACATGGGCTTGGTCAAGTTAAAAGTAAAAATGGTCGGTTCAACAAAAGAAACATACATAAATTCTCGGCTATGTAGAGGATCTTGGACATGGCTTTTGACGAGTTTTTTATGGGATGCCTATGTATATCGTTTGTTCGGGCCTACCGCACTATTAATGTGTTCTCTATCTTTCCCTCCCTTCCTCACCAGGGAGAGCGTTGCTGACCTGAGATGCTGAGTTTACTACGGTAGGGTATGTGGGGTTTGCCATTTACTCTTGGATGATGGTGTTACCTCATAATGTATAACTTAGGGAACTAACTTTGCTATGGACTTACTGCTTAACCTTAGCTGAGGTGATCTTGGCTCTATATTTTCCCCTTATCCTCACTAGGAAGCTTGGTTTTATCTGAGATGCAGAGTTTACTTTGGTAGGGGTTTGTAGTTTGTTCTTCTCCTTAGTCAATTCTTTTGTTTTTACTTGGTTGAGACCATATCTACATTGTTTGGAGGCTTTGTAATTAGGCCACTACTCAAGTGTTTACTAACTAGGCTAGCAATCATAGTTTGTTTTGGCATGATCTGACAGAAAGGCTTGCTTAGGGATGGTCTAGGCTTTCACTAAGCTAATGAGGTTTCTCTAAGGATGGTTGTGTCTTTGTTTTCTATCCTGTTACAGTGTCATCCATCCTAATCCTGAGTTCTGTGCGCTTAGTTCTCCCTCAAGCTGGTTGTGGTATGGTTCATTTCTGATTTTCAAGAGCTTTACGTGGCACCTTTGGATGGCTTTGGGTTTAGGCTTTAGGCTGATCCTTGGTTTCCATTTTGCTCTTGCCTTTTGTTAGGCTAGTTTAGTGGTAGTCCTCTATAGTTTTCTCTGTTATAACTTTTATATGGTTTAGGAGGTGTTCGAGTAAGGACCTGGTTTTAGATTTATAAGTTTTGTAGGGACCCGGTCCCTTTTACTTTCTAGAATTAAAGAAATCATATTATGATAATTTTGGTGAAAAACGATTAAGTGTGTAAATTGCATGTAAGCATTAATGTGATGTCCCGATTTCTAAGCCTCTCGATTAAGAACGCTAAATCAATCGAAACTAGATTTTCATATTAGGGTTAGATCGAGATTAAGAGTCTCAAAGAATTAAGCACAGAACCAGATCTCGAAATTAAAACCCTAAAGAAGAAAAGACATTTCTTAATCCTAGAACCTCATAAGAAAATAGAGAATTGCAATTTGATCCAAGAAGAATAACAAAATTTTCATAAATGACCCAATATGAAGACGCTCACAATTAACAAGGCTCTTAAGTTCAAGGAATAAAGAAAGGTAAGTGTCAACTTAATAATTAAGAAAAAAATATACGCAAATGCTTAATATTTTATAATTTTTAATAATTGCACGTTTAACCTCAAATTTTTAGATAATTACACTTTTAGCCCACGACACCCTACAATGGGTAAATCCATGCTAAGGTACACACCTATTATGAAAACACTATAAAATTTTTTCATAATCACTCCAGAAGTCATCAACAATCTTAGTCCTAACAAATTACACACAAGTCCCTCAATTCTCTCTATCTGCACGAAAGTCTTTGAGGTAATCCTCATCCATTTTCTACGACAGACACTAACTCACGAATAAAAATATAAAAGTACTCGATTTCAGAGTATCGAATTAGCGACGAAAACCCACAAAGACTAAAATCCCAAAATTTAGGTTAGGACGAGAACAAAATCCTAAGATTCAAAGTAAAACCCTACAGAATATAGAATTTTCTAATACTAAATTCTAGAAATCAAAAATCATAAACAATCATAAACTTATAAGTTAGTCCAATAAGATAGAAAAATTACGAAAAAAGATAAACTGAACCCAAGTGTAATTTTACACATTATTTTAATCAAACAAGAATAAATCTCTAAGACACAAGACTTAAACCCCGAACTCTTAATGACAGTTGATATTAAAAATCTAAAACCCCACAATCACATAAAATCATAGGATCACAATCCTACAGCTTGATCCAAGAAAATCGTGGATGATGAAAAAGATTAAAAATAGAGCCAAAATAAAATTACAAAGTCTAACTCTTTTAATTAAGTCCAACCCGTTAGCCCATAAAATGTTAAATCCAGCCCAATTCTAATCAAGCAAACAAGAAGTTTAATTAAAGCCCAAATCATAATATTAGCGACGGTTAGCCAACAAGATCTTAGGTAGATAGAATGATGGAAACTCTAATCCAACCCGAAACCCTAATTCGATCTGGAAATCCTAAAATGACCAAATACTCAAGCGGAAAAACCCTAATACTCATAGAAGATTTCTAACATCCTAAATTAAGTAAATAATACAAAATATAAAGTTAAAAATAAAAAATTCTCATAATTTGGGTTAAATGAATATTTTGCCCCTAATACAGCAAAAAGTCTTAAAAACTCAAATTTTAACACATGGACACCATAAATCAGATATTTAGATACAATTAAATAAAAAAATATAAAATAACAATAAAAATGATAAAAATGCCCTTGCATGGCCAGCCACATTGGGATAAGTGCACAAAAATCACTTTTACCTTTTTAAGCTTAAAAATGAGAAAAAGATGTATAAATTAAGCATTATTATAATCCAAAACTTTTTTATAAAAGTAATATACATAATAATATAATAGTATAGGTCAACAAAAGAAAACAAGCTATTATTTAAAATTTCTATACAATAAATAAGTCAAGTAAGTCAATTCTTATCAAAATATAACTTAAAAGTCTACACTTACTTAATTAATTGCTTGAAAATTATGATAATTTATGAGAATACTAAATTAATCATAAACACACTAAAATAATATATTTCAGTAGGAAAAGATACACAAAATTAATATTTTAGGCGTTTTTCACACAAAATTGTACCAAAACATAATTTAAACCCTAATTTAATGCAAAATAACTTTTGGTCTGCCCCAAACAGCCCCTAGAAAAATCCCTAGCTGCCATGTCTAATTTGTGTAAGTCTCAAAAGAATTCCCACTTCCCATGCAACCAATCAAAGTTTAAAAAATTAAAAAAATTCTTACACCATAATTATTAAATATATTACCAAAATTTCTATAAATAAGGCCCTAAATCCCTCATTCTCCTCCTCATTTTCATGCAACATAGTAAGAGAGAGAGTTTATAAAAATATTCTAAGTGTTCTAAGATAGGAGAGAAAGAAGGAAGAAAGAAAGAGGAGAATCCAAGGTGTTATATTACAAAACCAAGTCCTAGTTTACCTTTCACCATTGTCTACTCTTTCTAAGGTAAGTAAACTTCTTAAAACTCTCTGTAATTCCCTTACAAAATACCCCTTAACCCATCTCTATAAACACCTCTAAGAATAAGAAACTAAATATTTATCAAAAAGGCGTTGTAGGGCCAAAATAGGGGCTATTCATGTTTAAATGGTTGTTAGACATGGTTGCATGTGGCTATTTATGAGTTTATTGGCTTGTATAGGTTCTGGAACCTTGATATGTATGAATATATTACATGCATACAAAGAAAATACATTAAATTTAAATATATTATGAGCTAAGTTATCAAAATCCTAAATGGCCTGAATTTCTAGGCATATTAACATTCTTCCACGAACTTTAAACTACCATAACTAATTATATAAAAATGATCTAAATGTGATTTTTTTGTCCAGACCTAGCTTGTTAAGTTCTATTTCATAAAAAAATTGGTTTGAAGTGATTTCGTTTGGTAGAACGCTAGATACGCCATTTTTACCAAAGAGAGTCAGATTTTGACCACTCTGTATTGCAGACATGAAAACCCTATGTTAGAATGAGAACCGAGATTAGATCAAAACATGAAACTTGTAGAACACATGATTATCTTGTTGTCCACAAAACATGAGCCTAACATATGAAGTCTTGTTAGGTCAAAATTCTCTCCAAAGTCACTGTTGTGAATTAGTGACTGACAGAGCTCTCTGTCACATATTTTTGTAGGACTAGAAACCTATGTTTTTAATGGCCAAATTCAAAAGTGATTTTCATAAAAATTGTAGCTAACATATTAACCTAGATACTGACAAACAATCAGCCCAAAATACTCTCGGATGGTCCCCTAAAGGCCTTGTTCCTTTTCTGTTGAAAACTGATTCTGCTGGACCTTTTTAAGCTGACTGAACCTATTTTATAAATGGGCCAAAATCATCAATTTGTTCCAAACAACTAGCCTTATCACAAAACATGAAACTTGTAGGGGACACCTTAAACTAAAACTTTCCCAAAAATCAGACCCATAGCCCTTGAATTGATGCCCTAAAACTGAGACCAATAGAGGCTCAAATTCTTCATTTTCTCTGTAAAGTGCTATATAGTTTTCTTTTAATTAAAATAAATGACCCTTTTACGCTAGGATTTAACCTTAGTGTTAAACATGAAAGTTGTAGAAAATATTTTTAACTAATCGGTGTTCAAAAATAAGATGTTAATTCCATATATAGGTACCTCAAAATACTGTTATAACGTTAAAATTGGTGCTTGAACAATTAACCAAATTTGGCTAAGTGTATGAGTAGCGTGTCATCTTGTAGAACTTGAATATATGGACTTTAAATGATTTATGTAAGTGATGAGTGTATGAAATTAACAATTTTATGATTAGAAGCCATGCCGCTAGGTTGAATCCACGTCTCGTGAATTGTCCCTTGTGCTTTACATACTTGTACTCCATGTTCATAAGTTTACAATTTCATGCAAAGCATACATATGTCATTTTATCCCACGTCATGATCAATTTATATATGTGAATTGTAAATAGCAGTTGCATATATCATATCACGTTATCATTGGGTTGAATTTTGCGGGGTTCACCGTTTTGTTTTGGGAAAGAATGAAAATTGAACCTTAGGGTTGGTACCGTGATTGATGGAATTGGAATAATGTAATATTGGCTAAATGTCCTGATTAGAATATTGTGATATTGGCTAAATGCCCTGATTGAAAAATTATGATATTGGCTATATGCTCTAATTTGTTTAAAATGGTTTTGCCCAAAATGCTAAATGCACCTTATTGTTTATGATGTATATTTTTTTAGTGAAAATGGTTTGGGTGGCGTAATAATAGGAGTTATATTTCGCGATCCTGCGTTTGACCTTGACCTGAGATTCAAGTGCCTGAGTGTTGACTTGTCTATACCCTTTCCGTCAGTGATGACCCCGCTGGACACTCAGTCTGGTATGTAGTCATCCAACGGCTTAAGGAATACTCTTTGTTGATCGGTAGACTTGATCAGCGTGATTGGAATCATGGAGTTTAGGATGGTTCACCTCGACTATAAATTGTGCCGAATGTTATATGATATGTGTTGCAGAATATTTTGTTATGAGTTTGGTTATAAGGTTTAGGGAGTCTGCTTTTGAGTTTTGTCTCATGGTATTCGTGCCACAAGTGAGGAAGAAGGACTGTTTGAAGAGGTTACACCCGCTGCAGAAGAAGGCTTCGAGGAACAGGGTGAGTGACAGAAGCCAGCATACCCCGACAACGCGAATTAAAGAATTTGAATTTTCTTCCTTTTTTGTTCTTTTATTCAGTTTGTATGGGCATATTGTAATTTTGTTAAATTCTCTAGAAAACTCTAATCGTTATGTAATTTGAACAAGTTCTGAACCTTTAATGATATAGTACTTATCACATGTAACTATGAATGTATGGCTAGAATATCTCCCTCAATTATAATTATGTATGTCCCGACGTGCCCAATAGAGGAGGCGTCACAATTAAAACTTGAGCATGATAACGTTTACTAACAATGATTGTATACTTGGTAGTGCATGAGAATTTTGTTGTGAGGTGTTTACCTTATGTTTTGGGATTAGTGTTGCATCCGTTGTTTGAGTTTTCACCTAGCGCGACCGCTCGAGCGGATGGTGACCGAGAGTTTGGTATCCCGCTCAAGCGGACAGGTGACCGAGCGTTCAGGTAAGTGGAGACCGCTTGAGCGGTGGGGGACTCGCTCAAGCAGACTGTCGGTGAGTAGACCTTTTAAAGTCGCGGGTTGTCTTTTTCTCTCATTCTTTGCTCTTCCCTTTCTCTCTAAACTCATTTTGGAACCCTAGAACTCTCTTTGGAGCACCTTAAGGCTCTCCTTGCCCCTCTTGGTGGTGATTCCTTGCTTCCATCTCGGTGGGCTAACCGTTGGGGCTTAGACTTGGCGTTGGAGGCCTCCTTCTCACCTTTGGATTAGAGATTCTTGTAGTTGGAGTTTGATAGGGTAGTTTCCTTGTTGCTAGAGCTTCAAAGAGGTAAGATCTATAACTATTCTTGAATATTTATGTGGTATGAGTTGTGTTTTTGATTTTTTGAACATAAATCCATGAAAATGGTGTTCTCGAAACCCTAGGTTAGGGTTTGGTGTTAAGGAACATTAAATCTTAGATCTAGTGATGATTTAACATGATTCTACCTTCTTATGATCGTTGGATATGATCATGATTGAGAAATGTTGGGTTAGGGTTCTGATTTGAGTCAAAATCATGAAATTTGGAGTTTTTGGGGTTAAGGGACATATGTTGAAATTGATGAAATTATTGAACAAATTGAGGTTGTAGTAACCTCTTGCATATATATTCCATGATTTTGAATTATATGTATAGAATGATGGGTGATGCATTGAGGGTTTGGTGTAAAATCGGTTACCTGTTGAATTTGAATAATATGAAAGAGGTAACTTAGGAATTTTGAACCTTTATATTCGAAATATGAATTATGAGAATTTATGTGATGGTTGAAATTAGAACCGTAATGACGTGGGGTTTGGAGAGAGGAACTGGGTTGACGGTTGAACTCGTATTGATTGTTAAATGAAAATAATATAATTAAAGTACCATGTGACCGAATTAAATGTTTAAGTTTGGGTACAAGTTGCTTCGCGGTGAAAAATCGAGAATTTGCGCAATGTAAGGTAAGCTCTTCCTTCGGGTTAATTCCCGTAAATGCGCGCTCTTGGACGGCCTACCCATCGATGTTTTCGAGAAAAATTGATAATGTATACTCTCCGCGTCGGGCTATAGAATGGGTATTTATTCATTGGGTCTCGTGTGGCCTGGTAGTGATAAATACGTCTAGGTCTATAAGTGTCGTTCGGCTTGGGTACTTGATTAAATCAATAAACAAATTGGGTTGGTAAGCCATAATTGAATGGAATGAATGAATTGCGGAGAATGGGAATACTTTAGGGAAACGGTGGGGGTGACAGGTTAACGCTCAACTACTACCTTGGAACTTTGAAGCAAAATCTTCATTTGAAAACTCGGTTATGTAACAGGAACTTGATTTGGGAAAAATGTATTTGTTAAATAAATTTATATGTTGCATCCAGCATGACCACCCTCGCATATCATGCATATATTCATCGATAGTCTTTTTCCTATGAGCCGAGGCTCGTGTTGTTTAACAACATTTTAGGTGATAGCGAGAATAAACTATTGGAGTAAGCTGGATGGTCATGGGATCCCTTTTGAGTAGTTAATATAATCACACTTCATTAATAGTATCTTTTGAAAAATAAAATTGTAAATGTAATTCTGATTTTTGAGCATTTGGATTAATGTCTTTTGGGTTAGTATATCCGTGTTGTAAGGCCATAAGGCCATATATTCATGATTCGTATGCAAGTGAGGGCGTTAGGCTCGTTGATGGGTTGAATCCCTTAGTTTTTGAATGATGCATCATGATCTTGAAGTTCGGTTCTAGGTTTTTGGGTCAAAAATGGTTATTTCCTTATCAAACATATGTTTTATTTCCATATCAAACATGCGTTGATACTATGATACATGTTATGTGGTATCTTGTTGAAGGACAGTGTTATCTGTGAGAGATGAGTTGCTATAAGCCTTATTTTGATATCTTTCCTTGTTTTTTCTTAGTCTTAGAGCGATATTGCCGATGTTGGAGGCAAACTGTCAAGATCATTGATTCGTATACTATTTTTTGAAAAATAAAAATTGGACAGGTAATTACTGAAACAGGCTCCAGATAAAATTTTTTTGATATTGAACGATCAAAATAAAAATCCGTACCACCACAGTTAATTTAAATGAATACCTTTCAGTCATTTCTTCAACTACGAACTTTAATTATCTGAGTTGAAGCTCCGAACAGACCTACTGTATTTTCGATGCGATTACTGAACGTAGTGTGGGTTACGATCTTTCGAGAACTGGTACCGGTCGAACCTCGATAATATTAGTTTTGGAAGGCAACTTGTGAATTTGATTCAGCCTACCTGCATATTTATAAACTACAGCAAGGACCTGTGGAGTAATTATGACATAGACTTCTAGTGTGATTTATATATCTTTTCAACGGCTTTTGTATATATGCAAACCTCTCAGCGGTTTCTGTAATTATGTAAACCTTGCAGCGGTTTCTACAATTTTCATAAAACACTAAATTACAATTCATACACTAAAGAACTGTAACTGCACTCTTAGCCATAATCTCAAGACCAATTTACATTGAGCTCCTGTTATTAAATGCTTAACTCATCTCTCCACGTTAAGATTCCCGATACCTGTCAATTAAATTTTATTGCTCACAATTTAATTTAATTGGTATCTTAAAATTTTTTTAAGTCATTCCGCTTAATTTATTTAACTGTTAAATAATTAAATCCACCTGTAAGATTTAGCTCGGTCAAAACTTATAAATTTTTTTAAGGGAGTATCATCAATCCAGAACAATCGGGATGCAGATTTTGTCAATAATTAATATTCACCATATAATTAATATCGATATCCAACTCACCGGAACTATTGACCCATAAAAGATCGCACCATCTAATGAATCAAAACAACGAATATTAAATATACGCAAATAATAATTATTTCGAAATTAAGAACATAAGCACCTATAATAACCTTGGGGTGTGAACTAATTTATATAATCAGTATAGAATTAATTACTTTAATGTGGTCCTGTTCAATACACACAAAGTGTACTAGTACAACGAGTTAGAATAATAGACGACGTTATTATCTATTTTCCGTAATCAAGATAGGCCTACTAAAATTTTGTACTACAGTCGTACCGATAGTTTATTCAATTTTACCTAAATTGTGAACAAAAAACTTATATCTGCAAGAACCTATAATCTAGTCTTCTGTGCGCAAGTCGTACTCTACATATAAGATTAAATACTGTACAGAATAAAGAACATCCATGCATAACATTAAAGAAATAATATTGCATTCATTGCTCATTAAGATTCTCATAAAATGAAAAAATAATTTTATTAAAATAAAATTAAATACTAAAATCAAATAAAATTTATAGTTTTTAGTATACAATTTTGACAATCTCCCACTTATACTCAAAATTATGTTGCCATACATCTGACTCTTATGCCCTCTACATGACTATTGAAAGTCTTAACCGGTAGGCTCTTTGTAAAAGGATCAGCAAAGTTGTGACCTGATGCAATCTTGGTTACTGCAACATCATCCCTCTATACAATTTCTCGTATCAGGTGATACTTACAGTCAATGTGCATTCCTCACTTGTGGATTCTTGGCTCTTTCGAGTTTGCAACCTCTTCACTATTGTCACAATAAAGTATAATAGCTGACTGAACTGAAGGCACCACATCTAGATCCAACAGGAAGTTCCTGAGTCAAACGGCCTCGTTGGTTACTTCAGAAGCTGCCACGTACTCGTCCTCCATGGTGGAATTAGCAATGCAGGACTGCTTGATACTCTTCCAACTAATAGCTCTATTCCCAAGGTAAACACATATACTGAGGTGACTTACAAGAATCGTTGTCTGACTAGAAGTCCGAGTCTGTGTACCCGAAAGATACTAGACTATTTACCTGGTAAACCAACATATAATCCTTAGTCCTTTTCAGGTAGTTGATTATATTCTTTTTCACAGTTCAATGCTCCTGTCCTGGGTTAGACTAATATATGCTAACCATGTCAACGGCAAAGTAGATGTCGGGTCTTGTACAAAGCATAGCATTCATTAGGTTTCCAACTATCGAAATAGAAGGAACCCCCTTCATCTTCTCTATCTCATTAGGTGTCTTAGGATACTGATCCTTGGATAGAATGATTCTATGCCTGAAAGGAAAAAACTATTTCTTGAAATCTTGCATGCTAAAACAAACAAGGATGTCATCGATATACTTTGCTTGTTATAATCTTAACATCATTTATTTCTAATCTTGCAAAAGCTTAATTCTAAGGATGTGACTGACTTCTCTCAAGTCTTTCATATCGAACTGTTCAGATAACCATACTTTTACCAAAGATAACACCCCCATATCGTTTTCGATGATTAAGATATATTATCTACATAAAGTACTAGAAAGATTATCACGCTTCTTGTACACACAGGACTCATCTGGACTTTGATCAAAATCGTAAGACATTATGGCTTGATTAAACTGGGTATTCCAAGACCTCGATGTCTGCTTAAATTCATAAATAGATTTCTTAAGCTTGCACAACATGTGCTCCTTACTTTTTGCTTGAAACCGTTTGGTTGAACCATATAGATATACTCATCAAGACTTCCATTAAGGATAACTGTCTTAACATCTATTTTTCAAATTTTGTAATCGAAATGAGCCGTAATGGATACGAGAATCCGAATAGACTCAAGCATGGCTACGGGGAAAAGGATTTCTCATAATCGATCTCTTCTTTCTAAGTGAACCCTTTTGCAACAAGCCTAGCTCTGAAGGTTTCAACCTTCCCGTCTATTCCTCTTTTTCTCTTGTAGATTCAATTACATCTTATGGGTTTTATCCCTTCAGATGGTTCTATAAGTTCCTAGACCTGATTAGATACATAGATTCTATATCTGAATTCATAGCATTTCGCCAAAGATCTGCATCTTTGTCTTGAAGTGCTTCATTATAGTTACAGGGTTCGGTATTCAGTTTTATCGGGATCCTGTCAAAAGACTCTCCTAAGAACATATACCGATTGGGTTGATGGATAACCCTCCCACTACGACGAGGCACTACCTGCATCTGTGTACTAGCAGTAACGTGCTGTGTATAATCTGAACCCTGTGCACAATTACCTACATGCTCGTTATGCATGTTAATGGTAGCACCCTGATAAGAATCTGCACCTGTCCTGATAATCCTCCCCCTACGACGAGACAATGAGATATCAGTGACTTGTGTTACTTTTTCGTTCTACTAGTATTTCCTCTCATTATTTTTAGAATAATTTTACTTTTGGACCAATAATCCATAATATAATCCTTTTTCAAGAATTGGGCTTTAGTGCTAATAATGACATTATGATCCTTAGGGTTATAAAATAGACCACCATTCATTCCCTTGGGATACCTGACAAAGAAAGAGATTTCTGTTCTCGGTTCTAACTTACCAGCATTTCCTTTCAGCACATATGCTGGACACTCTCAAATTTGAATATGTCTTAAACTAGGCTTACGCCCTGTCCACAATTCTGTGAGAGTAGAAGGTACTAATTTAGAAGGTACCAAATTTAGAATATAAGCCGCTGTCTCTATTACCAGTCCCCAAAACGAATCGGATAATTTCGAATAACTCATCATTGATCTTACCATCTCTACAAGAGTCAAATTCCTTCTTTTTGCTATACCATTCTGTTGCGGAGTGTCCAGTGCAATCAATTAGAATATAATCCCCTCTGACGATAAATAGTCCCTAAACTCTTCAAAGAGGTACTCCCTACCACGGTTGAATCGTAGTGATTTAATACTTTTACCCAGATGCTTCTCCACCTCCACCTTGAATTCTTTGAATTTCTCAAAGCATTCAGACTTATGGTGCATCAGGTAAATATATCCATACCTTCTGTAGTCGTCAATGAAACTAACGAAGTACTCAAAATCACCTCTAGTCCAGATAGTCATATGACTACATACATCAGAGTGAACCAGTTCCAACGGTTCTTTAGCTCTATAGTCTTTGGCCGAAAAGGGCTTCATGGTTATCTTGCACTCTAAGTAGGATTCACAAACTTGAAGTGCCTTCACTTCTAATGCACTCAAAGGTTCATCTTCTACTAGTCTATTTATCATTTTTAGATTAATATTACCCAAGTAAAAGTGCTAAAGAAACGTTTAGTTTATTAAAGAAGGAACCTTTCTCTTATATGGTAAATTTGATGTGTTATTCAATTCAGTTAATTGCAGTATATGAGAGATACAAAATATAATATACAGATCATCCACCAATGTACCAGAACAAATAAAACGCTTATTTTTCTTAATAACCACAGAGTCATTAAAATGAACAAAATATTTGTCCTTTATTAAATTAGAAACCGAAATTAAATTTCTTATAATATAAGGTATATAAAGATAATATTTTAAAATTAAAATTTTATCTCTACTAAAGCTGAGAGTGACATCTCCTACTACAACTGCTACCAACCTTGTATTATTGCCCATATGTAGGTAAATTTTTTCATCACTGAGTTGTCTGATTTTCTAGAACCCCGACAAAAAATTGCAGACATGAATAGTACCTTCCGTATCTACACACCAGGTACCGATAGATAACACCGCTAAACATGTTTTAACCACCAGTGAACAAAAATTACCTTGCTTGTTCTGCTTACTGAAGAAAACGGAATACTACTTTTTCTAATGCCCAAATTGGTTATAGTGATAGCACTTGCCTCTCAGTCTCTTCACACCAGCTTTTAGCTGCTTAATTGCTTTTGGACTTATGCCTCCCTGTTTTTTAACCTTTTTCTTCTTCTTATCTTTCAATTTAGAGGAAGAATCTTTTTCAGACACATGCACAGTACTTGGCTTCCTAAGAACACCTTCGGCTGCTTAAAGTTCTTTAAGAAGTTCTGCAAATGAAAAGTTGAGCTTATTTATAGAATAATATAGGCAGAACTGCTTAAAGCTATCAGGCAGTAACTAGAGTATGATATCGACCTTTGTTTTTCCATCAATCTCAGCTCCTAGGATTTCTAATTCATTCAAAAGATTGATCATCTTCAGAACATGATCCCTAACTGAGGTGCCTTTAGCCATGCTTGTATTCATCAGAGATTTCATAGCCACCTGCCTAGTAGCATAATTTTGATCCCCAAATATTTTTTTGACGTTCATAATCCTGTAATAGGCACTGGGCATAAACTGATACTGATGCTGTAATACATTTGACATAGAAGCCAAAATATAACAGCGAGTCATCTGATCAACTTTCTACCACTTCTGATAAGCCCGAGTTTCCTTTTTGGTTGCCCCCTCATCAGGTACTGGTGGATAAATATCAGATAATACAAATTTATAGTCCTGTGCAGTTAAGATAATATCAAAGTTTCTTTTCCAGTCTACATAGTTTGGTCCCGTTAATTTGTTTTCTTTGAGAATGGTCGCGAGTGGATTAAAAGCCATTTTAATCCTGAAATTACATAATTAAAATAACCGTTAATTATGATGAGCAAAATTTTGAATTTATTTTAAAATTAGTTCCCTCTACCATTTAAAAAAAATTCGCCCGTAGCCTGGTGCCCTGTGAATAGCATGCTTCGATGGGAGGACGTCTACTATCTATCGTTTCTCCAAACAGGTCAATTCTTATTAATTTTACTAGCTAAGTAACAGACCATGTCAAGTAAAATTAAATAGCTGATATAGTTTCGGTCTAGTAAATAATAGCAGTGACTCAGATGGAAAATATGCTATTATTTACAGTTAAGTATTAATCACCACGTAATCCCAAATCAATTGTATCGCAATGAACCCTTTAGATGGAGAAGTGATTCACACTAACAAGTATTCAGAATTATTCTTGAAAGAGGTTCGTACCGACGATATCGCAATTAATTCTGTCCGATGAAGAGGAAAACCTTATTGTCAACATGCAGAATTAATTACATCACCTGCGAACTAGTGATGGAGAATGCAGGAATTATCTGTAAATAAATTCTCTCTCCCACTTAGATTTTTAAAATATTTTTGAAGGTTACAAAAATTCGTTTAATTAAAATAAATTTATTAATTTTGAAAATCATATAATCCGAAAAATTCTAAAACATCTTTTCGTGTACAAGATCCAAAAGATTATGGTTTGCCAAACCATATTTTCTTGTTTTAATGCGTAACAAATAAAATTACCGATTAATGCATAATTTTCTCTTTGCTTTACAGCTAAGGTATTTATTAAGGGCATTCAAATGTTTTATTTTTACGTTACACATTTTTCGAAAAAATAATTTATTAAGATTAAATATTTTTCATTTTATTAATCAAAAATTTGGAATTAATTTTCACGTTTTTTCAAGATATTCGATTTAAAAAAATCATCTTAAAATGTTATTTTGTAAAAATAAAATATTTAAAGTTTTTCTATTTAATTAAAAAATATTTTAATTAAAGAAACTTAATTTTATTTTTCTTTACAAAATATTAATTAAAACTGAATTTTTCAAATTAATTAAAATTAATAGGAATAAATAAAATAGATATATATAATGTACGCAATTTAAATAAATATAAATGCAAAATATGTATATATCCCGATTTTATAATCAAATTAAAACTCTATTGAGTTTCAGTTTCCTGTTTAAAGATTAACTCGTAATCTTTCAATCCTTATCAAAATCAGCTTCCAGCATCCAAGTCGTGCCAAGATTCTTCGAAACACAGTGTTATATAAATACAACACTATCTGGATCATTACATATCAGAAAAAATAGCCCCGAAAGACCTAGAAGCAAACCACCACCGTTGGCGCCGCACCATATCGCCGCTTCTAGCGACTTTGGCCGTTACTCTCGAACTCCGTTTTTGTCCTAATTTTTTTCTAAAAAATAGCTTACGGAATATAGTATTTTTCTATCAAAAAACGCCTCGAAAATAGCTTTCAATGAGGGCTAAATAGCCCCCTAGCCACCTATTGCCGCTGCTGTTTGAGCCTCGTTCTATGTTGTTTCGGCTCTCGTTTGCTCATATTTTTAGCACTGATATCCAACAATATGAAGCCTGGAAGAATGCCCCAAAAAAAGTCTCGAAAAGCCTCAAAAAATAGTCCCGAACAGCCCGCCACCGCTGCCAAAAACTGTCGCTATTTGCGGATGAAACGCCACTGTCCACGGTTCTTTTTTTTTCCATTGTTTTGGATTGTTTTTCCAGTTAGTTTTACTGCTGTATTATGCTCAAAAAATTACTCAAAAATCAGTCCCAAAATCGCTCTGAAAAACCACCAAAATCGGCCTCGAATCGCCACAGCCAAAGTTGCCGATGGTGGCTATTTTTGTTGATTTTTCCCGACTATTTTGGGACCTATTTTGTTGCTGGTTTTAATGCATAAAACCTGTAGAAACTTATTGAAAAAAATTATAGCAAAATCGTGAAAAAATCATCGCGATCCATGACCTAAACCGCTCGAAACCATTGCCGGTGCCGCCAGTTATGCCGCCGCCTGTTCTTCATTTTTTTGGATATTCAAACTTGTTCTTAAATATTCTAAATAATCTTTAAAAATAAACAAAAATTTTTACATCGAAAACCTATTGTCGAAAGTTCACATTCGAACTAAAAAAACTTAAACTATCACGATCAACCCTCGTAATTAAAAAATTAAATAATAATCATTATTCAACCATTCAATCAAACATGAATATAATAATGATTATAAAATCGGGATTAGAACGTGGGAGGAAAAATTGTCAAGATTATTATTTTGTAAACGATTTTTGGTAAAAAATTAACTGAACGAGTAATGCCAAAACGGGCTCCAGATAAAAGTTTTGATGCCAAATGATCAAAATTAAAACCCCATGTAACCACAGTTAATTTAGAAGAATACTTTTTTACCAGTCGAATCTTCAACTACGATTTTATTTTCGAGTTGAAGCTCCCATCACATCTTCAACTGTACTCCCTTATGCAATTCTAGAATGTAGTGTGGACAACAATCTATCAACAACTCATACCAGCAGAATCTGTACAACTTTAATCATGAAAGACAAGTTATGAAACTGGTTCAGCCTACCGCATATTTATAGGGCTACAGTATGGACCTGCGGAGTAATTATGATTAAGACTTCCTGTGAAACACAAACACCCATCAGCGATTTTCACAATTAAGCAAACCTCATAGTGGTATCTACAATTCTGAAAAACTAGCAGCGATTTCTATAATTTTTATAAAACACTGAATTATAATTCACACCACTAAAGAACTATAATTTCACTCAGACCCATAATCTCAAGACCTTCTTGCATTGAGCTCTTGTTATTAAGTGCTTTTCATTTCTCCCTACGTTAAGATTCTTAATACCCGCCAATTAAATTTAATTACTGATAATTTAATTTAATCGGTATCTTATAATTTTCTTAAATCTTTCCACTTAACTTATTTGACCGCCTGATAATCAAATCTACCTGCAGAGTTTTACCTGGTCAAAACTTATAAGCTTCCTTAAGGGGGTATCATAAATCCCGATCCTTTGGAACGTGAATTCTGTTAATAATTAATATTCACCATATAAATAATACCGCTATCCAACTCACCGGGGATATAAACCCATATAAGATCGCACCCTCTAATGAATCAAAATAACAAATATTAAATATATACAAATCAATAATTATTTAGGATTAAGAGTATAAGCACTGTTCATAATAACCTTGGGGTGTGAATTAATTTATATAGTTAGTATAAAATTAATTAACTCAATGTGTTTCGTTCAATACACACAAAGTGTACTAGTACAGAGAGTTGGAACAATAGATGACGTTTTATCTGTTCCCCGTAACCAAGACAGGCCTACTAAAATTTTATGCTACAGTCATACTGATGGTATATTCATTTCCATCTAAATTGTGAACATAAAACTTATATTCTATAAGAACCTAAAATATAATCTTATGTGTGTAAATCGTACTATACACATTAGATTAAATACTGTACAGAATATCGAACATCCATGCATAACATTAAAGATTCTCATAAAATAAAAAATTAAATATTAAAAACATAGTTTTCAGTATACGAGCTCTAATAATCTCCTACTTATACTCAAAACCATACTGACATACATCAGACTCCCATGCCCTTTATATGACTATCAAAAGTCTTAGTCGGTAAGCTCTTTGTAAAAGGATCTGCAAGGTTGTCTCATGATGCAATCTTGGTCACAGCAACATCACTTCTCTATACAATTTCTCATATCAGGTGATACTTACGCTTAATGTGCTTTCCTTTCATGTGGACCCTTGGCTCATTCGAGTTTATAACTGCTCTGCTAATGTCACAGTAAAGTGTAATAGCCGACTGAATAGAAGGTACCACCTCTAGATCCAACAAGAAGTTCTTGAGCTAAACGGCCTCCTTGGCTGCTTGAGAAGCTGCCACATACTCGGCCTCCATGGTGGAATCAGCAATGCAAGACTGCTTGATACTCTCTCAACTTATAACTTCACCTCCTAAGGTAAACACATATCCTGAGGTAAACTTACGGGAATCTTTGTCAAACTAGAAATCTGAGTCTGTGTACCCCAAAGGTACTAGACTATTTGCCTGGTAAACCAACATATAATCCTTAGTTCTTTTTAGGTATTTTATTATATTCTTTACGGTAGTCTAATTCTCATACCCTAGATTAGACTGATATCTGCTAACCATGCGAACGACAAAAAAGATGTCGGGTCTAGTGCAAAGCACAGCATACATGAGGCTTTCTATTGCCGAAGCGTAAGGAATCGTCTTCATCTTCTTTATCTCATCAAGTGTCTTAGGACACTGGTCCTTGGATAGAGTGATTCTATGCCTGAATGAGAGAAACCCTTTCTTGAAATCCTACATGCTAAAACGAGTAAAGATATCATCGATATACTTTGTTTGTGATAAGTCCAATATTCTTTGTTTCCGATCTCACACAAGCTTGATCCCAAGGATGTGACTGACTTCTCCAAAGTTCTTCATATCGAACTGTCCAGATAACCATACTTTAACCATTGATAATGCCCCTACATCGTTTTCGATGAGCAAGATATAATCTACATAAAGTACTAGAAAAATCTCCACGCTTCCGTCATACTTCTTGTAGACACAAGACTCATCCGGACTCTGATCAAAATCATAAGACTTTATGGCTTTATCAAACCGAGTGTTCCAAGACCTTGATTCCTACTTAAATCCATAAATGGATCTCTTAAACTTACATAATATCTGTTCATGGCCCTTTGCAATGAATTCGTCTGGTTGCATCATATAGATACACTCGTTAAGACTTCCGTTAAGAAAAGCTGTCTTGATAGCTATTTGATAGATTTCGTAATCAAAATGAGCAACAATAGATAAGAAAATTCGGATAGACTTAAGCATGGCTACCGGTGAAAAGGTTTTCTCATAATTAATCCCTTATTTCTGAGTGAACTCTTTTGCAACAAGTCTAACTTTGAAGGTTTCAACCTTCCTGTCTGCTCCTGTCTTCCTTTTATAGATCTACTTTCATCTAATGAGTTTTAACCCTTTTGGTGCTTCTACAAGTTCCTAAACCTGATTAGAATACATAGATTCCATCTCAAAATTCATATCCCTTTGCCAAAGATCTACATCTTTATCCTAAAGTGCTTCATTGTAGTTATAGGGCTCGGTATCTAGTTCTGCCGGGATCTTGTCAAAAGACTCTCTCAAGAACATATACTGATCAGGTTGATAAATAACCCTCCTACTATGATGAGGCACAACCTGTGTCTGTGTACTAGCAGTAACACGCTGTGTAGAATATGAACGCTGTGCATCCGCACACTGTTCTTCATTTATACATGTTCCGATAATCCTCCCACTACGATGAGATTATGGAATATCAGTGACTTGTGGTTCCTCTTCCGTTCTATTGGTATTTACCGTGACACCCCGATTTTCAACGATTAGAACTCCACGGAAACCAAAACAAAAAATGGGATTTTAATTGTAAAATAATTAACAAAATATTCCATTTCAAGCCTAAAAGGGGTAACTCCAAACTTCCCCAACCAAAAACCTCCCTTTGAAACAAAACCCAACTTTTTCACACAATGACTGTCCGCTCGAGCGGACTCCCACCACTCGAGCGGTAAAACACCGAGAGATTTTCAAGCTAAAAATCATAAAATCTTTCCAAGCTTGAAAAACACCTAAAAATCTCATTTTTGAACTAAGGTTTGAACTAACAATATATTTGGAATGAAAACGTTTATGTGACAAAGAAATCACTCTTTCGACTCGAAAGGAACCTTATAAAGCGTTGAAACCAAAAGGAAAACATCTAAACATGTGGAAACGGAAAACAACAATGAATCCAAGGTTCCTCTCATGAATCATACAACACACATGCATTAAAATAAACGCCCCAAGGCTAACAGTATAAGTTTTTTGTTCTCAAAACATTATATATCTTAAACATGGTTCAAACAAAAGGGAAAACCATGAAAAGTCTTCTGCCACCTCCGGCTTCTCAAGGTCATCTTGCATGATCATGTGTACCTGAAAATGGTTTTTAAATCCCACTCTGTGAGCCGAGACTCAATAGAAAATAGACTAACATGAATTAAAAGCAGAACATGCTGTCACAAATATGAAAATAACATCTCAACTCTCACGAGCCTCAAACAAGAGTTTGTAATAACCACGTGCATCACATGCATCTTCACGGGCTTTCACTGTAAGACCACAATCTGCCCCTCATTATGCAAATCTTTATGGACTTTCACCACAGGATGAATAATCATCCCTCATTATGCAAGAATCGATTGAGTTTGCACACACATGACTATGTACAAACATCAAAAACATATATCAACATCATCCATCTAACCATGGAGACCAACCAATGTTAAAACAAGGCTCAACCCCAAGGGTTAACTCCAAACCTCTAAGATTAGGTGTTCGCAAATATTTACATAATCCTTTCTATTTTCAAAACTCCTCTTTTCAAAAACAACATGAACACATACTTTTCTCAAAGTCATAATAAATCATAAAATCACACAACATGCTTTTTAGCCACCCAAACACGGCTTAAACATGAGATTCGACATTTATTGCATTTTAAAATGGTAAAAAGGCATAAAATTTCACGTAGCACATTTTAAGACCAGATATTCTAGAATCCTACCTCGGTGAGTTAAAACTCGAAGTTTTGAACTTCAGCGAGAAACCAAAGTCGCCAAAACGCGATTTTGTTCGGATAAATGCAACGCTCACGGCGAGAAGATCAAGAATCGACTATCCGAATGCTAAGATCTGAACCCGAACCAAGCCTAAAGCTAGAAAAAAGGTAGAGATTTCGAGTGTTCTTGGTGGAGAGAGAGGAAGAAACTTGTAAAGGAAGTCTTGGTTCAAAAACTAAGGCATGGGCTGTTTTATAAAATCTCACGCGTGTCTGTACGCTCGAGTGCACACATGTTCGCTCGAGCGGTCCCCCACCTACCCAACTCTCTGCCATAGGCTTGCTCGGGCGAACAGAGGACCGCTCGAGCGGCCATCACTAGGTAAAAACTTGAACAAAGAAGTAGAACCAAACCTTCTAAAAATAAAATTGAATCGGGTCTCACAACTCTTCACTCCTTAAAGGAATTTTTCCCCCGAAATACGCTACAAGGTCACGAAGCAAACAACTCCGGATATCTAGCACGAACATCAAACTCAAGCTCCCACATCGCTTCCTCGACACCGTGATAAAGCCACAGAACCTTGACATGAACAATGGTCCTCCCTCTCAACACTTGCTCCTTCGTGTCCACGATTTTCACAGGTTGCTCCTCATAAGTAACATCCTAACCCACCCGTAGCTCAGCCCAACCCAACACATATGACGGGTCAGGCTCGTAATTCTGAAGCATGGAAATAGAAAACATGTTGTGCACAGATGCCAACTGAGGTGGTAAAGCCAAATGGTATGCCACCTACCCAATCCTCTCAAGGATCTTGAATGGCCTAATAAAACGCAGTGATAGCTTCCCACTATGACAAAATCTCATCAAATCTCAGCATAGCGAGACTTTCAGAAATACTTGATCCCCCACATCAAACTCCAAAGGCCTTCTCTTCCGATCAACGTAGTTCTTCTGACGACTCTGGGCCGTCATCAAACGTTGGCAAATCATCAAGACCTTCTCCATCGTTTTCTACACCAAGTCGGGTCCCAAAACTACTACCTCTCCAACCTTGGTCCAACATACCAGGGATCTACACGGCCTACTATATAAAGTCTCAAAAGGCGCCATTCTAATATTAGGCTGATAACTGTTGTTATACGCAAACTTTGCCAATGGTACGTGATCCTCCCAAGAATCTCAAAAATCAAGCATATAAGCTTGCAACATATCCTCCAAGATCTGTATAGTGCGCTCGGACTGACCCTCCATCTGAGGATGGAAAGTAGTACTGCACCACAGATCTATCCCTAATGCTACCTGAAGACTCTGCCAAAAGCGCGAGGTAAATCGCGGGTCTCGATCTGAAATAATAGATATAGGCACCCCATATAACCGAACAAATCTCATTGACGTATAGTCCACTCAAATTGTCTATAGAGCCCTTCACTTGAATAGAAAGAAAATGCACAGACTTCGTCAGTCTATCAATCACAACCCAGTTAGTGTCGTGCCTTTTAGGCGATCTAAGAAGTTCTAATATAAAATACATCGTGATATTCTCCCAATTCCACTCCGATACAAGCAACGGCTAAAGAAATCGTACTAGCCTCTGATGTTTCGCCTTCACTTGCTGACAACTGAGGCACCGAGCGACAAACTGAACCACATCTCTCTTCATTCCCTTCCACCAGAATTGACGGCGCACATCGTGATACATTTTGGTACGTCCTAGATGTACTGCAAGATGAGAATGACAGAAATCATGTAACACATCGCTCCGACAAGATTATGCTATAAACACTCTCCTAACAAACCGTAAACTCTAATCCAAACTCCCAACCCATCCCGTAGTGTCCTTTCCTCTAATAACACGATCCCGTAACATCCTAGCTTCCTAATCCGTCTGTTGGGCCTCTAGAACACGGGTAACCAATGTAGGCTATGAAACCACTAAGAACAATGTCGAACTCATCTCTGTCTCTCTGAGACGCAAATCAAACTCGCTGATCACCCTAAGCATCTCCCACTCTCGCATTGCAACAGAAACTAACACACCATGAGGTCTCCTACTAAGAGTGTCGGCTACCACATTAGCTTTTCCGGGGTGATACTATAGATCAAAATCATAGTCTTTCAAGAACTCCATCCACCATAGTTGACGTAGATTTAAGTCCTTCTGAAAAATAAATATTTTAAACTCTTGTGATTAGAGAAAACCTCAAAATGATCACCATAAAGATAATGCCGCCAGGTCTTCAAGGCAAAGACCACGGCTGCTAACTCCAAATTGTGTGTTGGGTAGTTTTGTTCATGAGTCTTCAACTGTCGACATCCATAAGCTGCAACTTTGCCCTTCTACATCAGGACACAGCCAAAACCATTATGCGAAGCATCACAATAGACTGTATAACCTAAATCTCATTCTGGAATAATTAACACTGGTGGAGTCGTCAACCTCTTCTTCAGTTCTTGAATTGCTATTTCACAAGTCTCACTCCATGTGAACTTGACCCCCTTCCGCGTAAGGTGAGTCATTGGCCCGACAAGTCTAAAAAAATCCTTTATGAATCATTGGTAATAGCTAGCCAAACCCAAAAAACTATGAATTTTAAATACATTCTTCGGTCATTCTCAATCCATCACTGCATTAGCCTTTAAAGAATCCACAGACCCTCCCTCGTCCGAAACCACATGCCCACGAAATCGTACCTCGGACATCCTAAATTCACACTTCTCATATTTCACATATAATCGGTGTTTTCTCAAAAGCTGTAAAGCAATACAGAGATGCTCTTTATATGTCACTCTCGAAGGTAAGTAGATAAGAATATCATCTACGAACACAACTACAAAACTGTCAAGATATGGGTGGAATATATGATTTATCAAGTCCATGAATGTCGCAGGAGCATTCGTCAAATTGAGCGACATAACTAAAAACTCATAGTGACCAGAACGAGTTCGAAAGGCAGTCTTTGCTATGTCCTCGTTCCTGATCCTCAACTACTGATACCCTGACCTCAAGTTAATCTTCGAAAAACAATAGTTGATGAAACAAATCATCAATCCTCGACATAGGATACTTGTTCTTCATTGTTACTTGATTCAACTTTAAGTAGTCAATACACAACCTCAAGGATCCATCCTTTTTTTAGCAAACAAAGCTGGGGCTCCCCACGGCGACGTGCTCAGACGTACAAGTCCCTTACCAAGTAATTCCTAAAGCTATATATACCTTGAGCTCTCGCAAATCAGCTGATGCAAAATGATAAGATAGCATCGAAATAGGAGTAGCTCATGGAACGAGATCGATAGAAAATTTTACCTCACGACTCGGTTGTAACTCAAATAGATCGTCTGAAAAGACATCTTGTTAGAACTAGGCAACCCAAGAGGGGGGGTGAATTGGGTTTCTTTACTAGAAAAAGAGATTTAAAAAAAAAATTTCAGAAAACCTTTTAATATTGCAATAAAACTAGATATGCAAATATGAAATCAAAGCAAATCTTAAAAGAAAAAAGATAGAGATAAAGAACTAGACACCAGCGATTTATAGTGGTTCGGCTTGATCTTAGCCTACGTCCACTCCTCAAGATCTCCCTTGAGTATTTCCACT
>JAULJZ010120424.1:0-11235 GCA_032270985.1 Heliamphora pulchella
GTATTTGCCTGGCGCACCAGGGCTTAGGATGCCTAGATTTCTAGGGTTTGAAAAAATCAAAGGATCGTCACTTACACACGAACCTAGGGTTAGGAGGATTTGCCTGGCGCACCACGGCTTAAGGTGCCTAGTTTTCTAGGGTTTGAAAGGACCGAAGGATCGTTACTTAGATACGAACCTAGGGTTTTTTATTGCTTCTGGTTGTCTGCTGCATATTTCATGTGTTTGATCTACTCTTTACGTATCCTCTATTTGTCTTCTCTTTTCAGACTGGTCACTATGCTAGAGGATTTAGAGGTTCTGCCTCTGGAGAGGTATTGGATTGGTATGATGTCCTCCCTGTTCCTAACCGGGCTTACGTTGATGCCTCCGATTTTGCTCGGTTCATACCCCAACTGGATAGAACGAGCAATGATCGGGTCTGGCTGATGGCCCCGGCAGAGTGGTGGTGGGATACCACCAATACCTTTCATTTTACCACATTTGAGGCTACTCTGATGCCTCTCGACTTCGCGCTGATCACCGGCATCCAAGTTAGAGGAGCCCCTATTCCGTTCGATCCCACCATGCTCGTTCTGCTGACGCACTGCTGTATTTTCTTGGGGCTATCCCTGCACAAATGGACTGAGACCACGTTCGGTACACATGGTTCTTTGAGCGGTTCATACATTTTCACTACACCGAGCCCCGCCACTACGAGTGGGTTGCCCGAGGCTTCTTGATGTATATGTTCGGTACCTCCTTGTTCTCGAACAAGGAGAACACCATTCATTTGCATTACTTGGGCAGTCTGGCTCGTCTTAACCGGGTTGCATCTTTTGACTGGGGAGAAGCTACTCTCGTCAACCTCTATAGCTTTATGCGGAATCTTACTCGGTTCCCCCAGGAGCTCAGCATAGAGGGATACTGGAGGGTCTGGGAGGTATGATTTAGTTTCTGCACTTTTTCATTCGTTTCTATTCTTTGTTATCCATTATTTGCTGGCTGACATCTTTTTCTTTGCAGTTGTGGACCTATGAGTTCCTCGGGCTTCACGTCCCGTTGAACTCTGCGGTAGACCCTCTAGTCATTCCTCGAGCGGCTTGGTGATCCCGAGGCCTAAGGGGAAAGAAGGCTGGAAGGAAGGACATAGACCGCTTCCGGGTGTCCTTAGACCGGCTGACCCCTGACCAGGTATCCTTACTTTCTACTTACTGTTCATTACTCTCTGCACTGTACTATTCATTGCACTGCACCATACTGTACTTTATTCTGCACACTGATCATTGTATTCTGTTCACTAATTATCATACTGCACTGCAGTTACCACTTAACGATTACTATATAATGCACTGCTCACCGTACTTGGCAGGTTCACTGGGATGTCTGGCAGGGAGTAGAGGATCGGGCCTGTACAGATTTGATGCGTAGCCGCGATGTCGTTGCGAGGCGTATTTTGTTGGAAGGACCATTTGGACAAGGGTATTATCTTGGGGAGCGAGTGGTTCGCCAGTCGCTCAGCCTTGATCACTTCCGGATACTAGTGGTTCCTCCAGCCTGTATGCGCTGGACCGATCATCTAGGCCGGGTAGATCTTCTTTTAGCGCTGGTGGGGACGCATACTGCAGAGCCACTTGTGCCGGAGGGAGATTATACTGCCTGGGCCCGGGCACACCTGTTAGAACCACTAGAACCCGGCCCAGTTGGTGGTAAGAGGAGGTAAGCACCGAAGGCTGCCGATGCTGGTGCTGTTGTAGCTGTTGACATCAAACTTGGAGTTGCTGCTGCTGCTGGAGCTGCTGTTGGAGCTGGGGCTAGGGCTGTTGAGGTGCCCTGGACCGTATCATCCTTCATCGCTGGGTATCCTATTGATATCCCCATCCTGATTCCTCCAGCCACAGAGTTTCGGCCAGAGTATGCTCAGGTTCAACTTTCTTCTCACTATTTCCCTTGTTTGTCTTTCTTCTTATATAGACTGCTTAGTTCTTTATTGTTTCTTGACAACTGGATCAGGCTTGGCTGGATCGGCTCATGCTGGTGGTGAGCGGCATGCGAACCTTGATTCGCCAGCAGGATGCAGCTTTGTATGCAGCTGGCGGCCCTTGTCCCTTTGCCAGTGAGTATTCTTTTCTGTGACTTATTATTCTGTTATGTACTTCATCTTTACTTTCGCTTCCTTTTTTAGGCACCGGTAGCTGCCACTGGCACGGTACCCTCATAGGCTCCTGCCCCAGCACGAGGTCGTGGGTCCTGTGCCACCTCTTCTAGAGCCCGTTCCCGAGGATCGGTCTCTGCCGCCCGGAGCCGCTCCAGAGTTGTATCCTCTTCTTCAGACAGTGATGTCGATGATAATTTTGATAGACTCTTCGACGATGACAGCTCGGAGGAGGTTGGTCATTCTTCTCGCCGGGTCCACCCAAGGCACTAGTGAGAGAGAGAGCTTTCCCCCCCCCCCCCAGTCTCACTTATCTGTCTGACACATTCAGATACTTTTTGGTTTTTGTGGGCCTGCGTGCCCCAGCAACTTATGGGCCTGTGTGCCCCAGTTTACATTTTTGATACATTCTCCTAGTTTTTGATGTATTTACGGAGCCTTCATGCCATTTACTGCTTGATAGTTATCTCATTGTATGATTCATTTTTACTTACTGCTCAAACTGCCATGGATGCATAATACGAATGTCAAAACTTACACAAAATGCACAAACTGATTCATGCCTGCCACTTTTTATCATGGCGGTCACCATAATCAACATGGCGGTCGCCACTTCCAAAAATAATGACATGGCGGTCGCCGGTTCCAACATAGAGGTCGCCTGGCCAAAGGAATGATGTCACTGCACGGTGTCCTTTCAAGTTGGCGGTCGCCCACTCCAAGGTGACGGTCGCCATTTTGATTGTACTTTTTGCTGCTTCTTCGATCTCCAGCCTTTCCCTGCTTTATAAATACAACCCTAGAGGCCCCATTTTCTGTTGTTCTGACCAAGATGGTTATCCCCCTTTCTTCATGGATTGAGACGTTCTCCCATATCGAACGTTTAAACTTTGCCCATTTCGGCCTTAATGCCATTTTCTCACTGAGGACCGTGAGGATTAACAGATCTTTACTAGTAGCTGCAACACAACTTTGGGATCCGTAGTCCTATGTCTTTCGGTTTGGCTTCGAAGAGCTATGCCTCACTGTGGAGGAGTTTGCTGCTATTTTAGACCTGACTCCGCGAAGCTCCGTGGTGGTTCTCACTTTCTTTCTTTTGACCCATCAGCAGGTGATACAGTTCTATGGCCTATCTAGGATGGAGGCCTCTCTTTTGACACAGGATGACTATCTTGACATACGCTGGATTATTGACAAATTCCGTCCTACCAGTGACCCTAACGACCTCAGTTTTCAGCTGCGACAACGTTATGCTCTCTGTTTTTGTCTTCTGGCCCGATATCTTCTTGTTCCTTCTGACGGACGAGTTAGCTGTGCATTGGTTGACATCGCGGGTCAGATGTAGATGGGGAAGGACTTTATACCACTTAGCTTAGCTGAGACACTGTTGGGTCTAGATGCTATTCATCATGGCGAAACTACAACTTTTGCTGGCAACCCCTTACTTCTTCAGGTAAGCCCAAAACCTTTCTTTTTATCAGACTTTTGTCATACCGCAAGGCTTTTCCCTCACTGTTCTAACTTTTGCCGCAAATTTGGCTGATGGAGAAGGTAAATCTTGTAAAGAAACCAGCCACTGATAGGCACAGTGCCTCAGCTTTCCTTTACTGCCCCTGCTATCAGATATGCAGCACCGAGGCAGCCTGGCGACAGTACCTCTCATCCCTGACTGGCCCAGATATCACCTGGCAGTGCCTCTGGTGGTGGATTCCTGCCCTGACTCTGACTACCATGGATCACCCTGGTATTCTATTGGTTGGTCTGTGTCAGATTACTTTCTATTACCCACATAGGATCATGCGGTAGTTCGGTTGCAGTCAGATCATCTTACTCAGTATCCAAGGCCGTTTATTTTCATCTGCACTGTGGGCTTCATTTGTAGCACCGTATCAAGATGCCTGGCCGTCTCGTTCGTGGATGGAAATACAGGAACTGTAGTGTCCCGAGCTTTCTGATGAGTACAAGACGTGGTTGATGCAGGATAGGAAGAAGAAGGATAAAGAAGAGGAAAAACATGCAACAAATAGGATAAAAATTTGAGGACCTCTGCTTTATTTTAAAATTTTCACAGCTTTCTTTTTTTATTTTGTTTGTAGAATTTGGGACTTGCGTGCCCTTCCTTTTATTTTTGAAAAACTTTGTTAACTCTGATCAAAGTAATGAAAACTCCCGCTTTATATTTAAGATGGTTCAAATTTATCTAAAGTTTTTTTTTAAACCCAATTAAATGACTTTATTATTAAAATTCAAAAATTAATTTACATTGGTCTTACTCAGATTCAAGATGGTTAAAACAAAGAATGTGGCCGGACTTCTTTAAAAGAAGCTGCCTACGTATCCCAAAAAAATAGAATCAGGCCATAGCGTAGTTCGGGCATGGTTTTCACTCAGGTATTGACACTCTTCTTTTGTAATGCCCTAACTTTTGCCAAGGTCCTCATTTTAGATTTTCGGCCTTGTGGGCTGCTCTAACTTTTGTCTAGTTGCCTTTTGATTTTCAGCTCATCGAGCTTTTATTTTTCCTTTATTTTTAGCTCAATGATAGTACTTTTTGAGTTGATCAAGGTTTACTAGAGTGGAGAACACATTGCCATCCAAATCCATAATAATGACTGCTCTACCGGTCATGATGATTTTGATTAGAAATGGTCTGGACCAGTTCGGCTTGAACTTGCCTCTCGGGTCAAAGATAGGAGCTCTGATTTTCTTAAAAACCAGATCTCCCCTTCTTAGATCCCGGGTCTTGACTTTCTTATTGAAGGCTCGGGCTATCCTCCTTTGGTATCCTTGTACAAGAAACAGAGCCTGTAGTCTTCTTTCATCAAATAAGAGCAACTCTTTCATCCAATTCCTCTGCCATTCTGCCTCTGAAGTACTGGCCTCGGCCACTACTCTTAGTGAAGGGATTTCCACCTCAATGGGAAGCACAGCTTCCATCCCGTATACTAGAGAGTATGGCGTGGTTTCGATTAAAGTTCTGATCGACGTTCGGTATCCCCAAAGTGCAAATGGTAGATGCTTCGGCCAATCCTTATGTGAGTTGATCGTCTTTTGCAAGATTTTCTTGATGTCCTTGTTTGCTGCCTCGACTGCTCCATTGGTTTACGGCCGATATGGTGAGGATTTGTGAGCCACAATCTGGTATTCCTCAAAAAGATCCAAGACCACTCCTTAAAAATGTGAACTATTATCGGAGATAACCTCATGGGGAACTCCATACCGGTAAATAATGTTTTGCTTGATGAACTTAGCAACATAAGAGGCTTTCAATACTGAGTAAGAGGCAGCTTCCACCCACTTGGTAAAGTAGTCAATGGCCACTAGGATGAACTCGTGCCCATTTAATGCCTTCGGTGTTACCTTGTCAATCACATCGATGACCTATACTGAGAATGGCCATGGTGACGTCAGGTTATGTAGCTGAGATGGAGGAACGTGCATAAGGTTTGCGTGAATCTGACACTTATGACACCTTCGCACGAACTGTATACAGTTTATCTCCATTGTCATCCAAAAGTACCTTTGCGGCAGGATCTTCTTAGCTAACATATTTTCACTTATGTGTGGCCCACAAACTCCCACGTGGATTTCTTTCATCAGTTCTTGACCTTCTTCATTGTTGACGCACAGCTTATTGACCCCAGAGTACCCTCGTTTATATAATCTACCACCGCAAATGACAAACTGTGCAGATAATTATCGTATTACCCTTTTATCCTTTTTGTTGGCAAACTTGGGATATTCTCCTTTCTCTACGAAGTTCTGAATGTCAAAGTACCATAGAAGTTCATCAATGCTCTTCTCGATTGCGGCCATCATCTCGTATGCTGGCTTTCTCTTCTGTTCAATTATCAAGGGCCTTATTCGGACTCCAAGTGGTATGTCAATCATGGATACTAGGGTGGCCAGTGCATCGGCAAACTTGTTTTGCAGTCTTAACACATGGGTAAAGATCACTGACTCAAAACACGATATCAGCTTCTCTAGTTCTTGATGATAGAGACTCAGTGTCATGTCCCTCACCTTCCATTCTCCTTTTTCTTGTGAAACCACCAATGCTGAATCTCTAATGACTTCCAGCTTCCTTACCCCTAATTTTAAGGCTGCCTCTAATCTAGCTAAACATGCTTCATTCTTAGTTTGATTGTTGGTAACTTCAAAATTGAGCTTTAGAGACAAAGAACGTGTGATTTGTCAGAAGTGACAAGAAGGACTCCTATTCCATAGCCATATTGATTGGATGCACCATCAAAATATAGAGTCCACTTACCATCCTCGACTTTCATCAACTGTTCGTCAGGAAACTAGAACTCCATCTCTTCACGTCCCTTAACTGGTTGGTCGGCTAGGAATTCTGCCACTGCACTACCCTTGACTGACTTCTGGGTGACATATCTGAGGTCGAATTCTAATAAGAACAACAACCATAGAGCCAACCTTCCTGTCAGTGCCGGATTTTCAAATAGGTACTTCAATGAGTCTATCTGAGAGATGATATTCACTGTGAAAGACAGCATGTAATGCCTCAATTTTTGGGAGGCCCAAACCAAGGCCCAACATGTCTTTTCCAGTGGTGTGTATCATATTTCTGACCCTGTCATCTTCTTGCTTAAGTAGTAGACAGCCTTTTCAATTTCAATTTCACCTTCTTGCGCTAGCATACATCCCACAGCCAAATTAGTCATTGACAAATAGAGGATCAGTGGCCTATCAGATTTGGGAGGAGTTAGAACAGGTGGATTTTACAGGTACTGTCGTACGGTATTAAAGGCGCATTGGCATTTCTGATCCCATTCGAAGTTGACTCCTTTCTTCAGTAGACAGAAGAGAGGCTCACAGGAAGTTGTTAGCTTTGCGATAAATCGACTGATAAACTATATCTCACCTAGAAAGCCCCTGACTTTTCGCTCGGTCTTTGGAGGAGGCATTTTCAAGATTGCATTGATCTTTAAAGGAACGAATTCAATGCCTCGTTGAGTGATCATAAACCCAAGCATCTTTTCGGCGGTAACCCAAAGGCACACTTCTATGGATTGAGTCGCATCTTGTATTTTCGAATCTTTTCAAAAAACTTTTGCAGTGCTACAATGTGACCATCCCAATCCTTGGACTTAACAATCATGTCGTCCACGTACACTTCGACCTCCTTATGTATCATATCATGCAGTAAAGTAATGGCAGCCCTCTAATAGGTTACCCCTGCATTCTTCAAACCAAACGACATTACACGATAACAATAGGTGCCCCATGATGTAGTGAAGGTCGTCTTTTCTCTGTCCTCGGTGTCCATGAGAATCTGGTTGTACCCTGAAAAGCCATCCATGAATGACAGCAAAGCATGCCCTGCTGTACTGTCTACCAAGACGTCAATGTGTGAAGTGGAAAATCGTCATTCAGGCTAGCCTTGTTGAGGTCCCAAAAATCTACGCAGACTCGGATACGTCCATCTTTCTTCTGCACTAGGACAATATTAGCCATCCACTTTGGATACTCGGTTACCATCAAGAATCTGGTGTTGATCTGGTTGGCCACTTCTTCTTTAATTTTCTGAGCTCATTCTGGTCGAATCCGTCTTAATTTTTGTTTAACCAGCTTGGCGTCGAGGTATAAAGGGATTTGGTGATGGACAATGTCAGGATCAATTCTGGGCATATCCTCATAAGACCATGCAAATACATCCTTGAATTTCTTTAATAAAGTTATTAGTTGTTTTTGTTCAACTAAGGATAAAGAAGAACTAATTTGTACATTTTGTGGGTTAGTTTCATTACCCAGATTTATTGACAAAATTTCTTCAATTATTGATTGGGCATGCATTTTTTCTTCTCTTTTTATTTAAAGTCTTATTTTTTCGGAAATATCCCCATCGAATTCAAAATTGTCGGAAAGCATATGAAATAAATCAAACAAAGCAGAGTAACCAAAAATTTCGTTCATTTCATTAGAGAAAGATGGAATTACAAACTCAAAAGTATAAACAGGAGGAGGTGCACAAATAAACGTGCCCTCAACCACAGACTCGGACTTTGACTCAGACTCAGGACAAACAGCTTACACATTACCAGACTCTAAGGTCTAGTTCTTCACTTTCTTTGTATTTTCATCAATAATGAGCTTGGTGCAGTCGGCTGGTGCGTTGAAACCCATCACTAAATAGTCGGTTACGTGCAGTTGGGCCATCTTTTTATTGAATAATGCTCCCATGCTAATTCTATCTTGCTTGTAGGCCCAATCTTCCTCTTGAATCTTCTTTCTTTCCTCTTCTTCTTTCACTGTCTCTTCCTCTTCTATATCGGATAATTGATGGCTGAAGAATATCTCTAGCCCTGGCAACTTCTGGTTGGTTTTCTCATCGATCCATGGCTCTGGAAAGCCACAGTACGGGAAGTCTTGTCCCTCTTTGACAAAGTACCCATTGAGAGTTCCTGAATAATTGGCCTTTCGTCCCCCTTTATGCCCGTCCAAATCTTCTCCCATCGGTTGGTATTCAAGACCAAAATGGCGAGAAGCCGGCTATACTTGGATAGGTTCGGGAATTCCTTGCTGCTTGTGCCCTAACCCCATGCCCAGAAAGTAGGACATTTGCCTCATCATTGTGATTACCCTTGAGTTGATATACCTCTCTTCTTCATTCATTAGCATCTGAATAGCCTGTGCTTCATCAAATCGGAAACCACTTAACGGCACGTCCCCCTCGCCATGCTGAACCTCTAAGAGAGTTAAGCATTCTCCTCTTGGGGGTTGGATCCTTTCTTCTCCATGGATAGTTAGACCTGCCCCATCCTTTATCAGTTTTAGCTTTTGGTGAAGAGTTGATGGCACCGCCTGGACATTCGGGTCATGTAACCATGGCCTGCCTAGCAACAGGTTGAAAAAGGCTGGTACGTCTAGTACGTGGAACTCAACCGATGTCTCCAAATGCCCTACTGATAATGCAAAGGATACCATACCTAGCACATCTCTCCTCGTATTGCCGTAGGCCCGGATCCCTTGATTACTGGGTGTGAAATGCTCCGGATTTAGTCCCAAGAAAACTGCTATTCTAAGCGGACAAACATTTAACGCGGACCCATTATCAATGAGAGTCACCGGGACCCACTTTTCCAAGCATTTAACGGTTATTTGCAGGAGTTTGTTGTGATTCTTTCCCTCCACTCGCAGGTCCTTATCAGAAAAGGAGATGACTTTTAGCTCTACAGCTGGCAGAATGAGTCCAACAAGCTACTCCGAGGTCATGTCTATTGAAATACTGGCCTTATTCAAGACCTTCAGCACGGCTTGTCTATGTTTGTGTGAGACCATCAATAAGCCCCAAATGCTAACATTAGCTTGTGTCTTTTTAATCTGCTTTAGCACAACATCTTCCTCTTCTTCTTGTTCTTTCTCTTTCCCTTTTTTGCTTATCTGTCCTTTCTCCAACTGAGTCAGCTTGAAATGCCGTTCACTCCTAGTTAGATGTTCCACACCATCCTCGGGATCCCACAATCCCAGTATTGTACTCTCGGCCTGTCCTACTTCGCCTATGCACAGGGGGCTTTTAAATGCCCACAAATCATCTAATCCTCCGAACATTGCTCTTCCTCTTCGTTCCTCGTCATCCTCAATAGCCCACGTATTGTTAACTTCTTCCCAGATGTCTTCCCCGATGTAATCCACGTGTTGTTCTCGAGCGGCCCAAAAATCGATCCACTCTGCTCCGTCTGATTTCAGCACGACCCTTACCACTCTGTATCTCGTCGACATATATCTCCTCCTCAAAAAGTTGGGGAAAGTGATGCCATCAAGCACGTGGACCCATAAGGTTGGGTCGGGTTATCCAAAGGCCAATCATCGTCTTTGTTGTGCTCCTTTTCTTCCTGTTGGATAGTTGGGAATGCTGTCTGATACCACTCCCGAGCACCATCATTCCATTCCTCCATCCTGTCCCGGATGTCTCTAACTATGATAAATGAGCATGTTGTCTGATCCTCAGTAGATGAAACACGAGGGTGTGGTAGACACGCTGAACAGATATATTGACTCGGATCTTCTGATTGTCCCAGAGACATGGAATTTACCCCAGTCTGCTTGGCATGGTTTGGTAAAGAGTTAGTCGTGACATTCGATTTTAGAGTAGCGGATGGGGGTGGGATTACCTTGCTCTCGATGAGGTTTTGGATCTCATGTCGGAGTCTTAAGCACTTATTAGTTAGATGTGCGTGACCTTGGTGGAAGGCACAGTATTGAGAAGCATTAAACTTTGGCGGTAGGGGATCAGGTACGGGCATGGGGTCCAATGGCTTGATAAGTCATTTCTCGACGAGTCA
The DNA here is from genome assembly GCA_032270985.1 of Heliamphora pulchella. Lineage (NCBI taxonomy): Eukaryota > Viridiplantae > Streptophyta > Magnoliopsida > Ericales > Sarraceniaceae > Heliamphora > Heliamphora pulchella. Next base: position 10,441 of record JAULJZ010120424.1, read on the forward strand.
ACTCAGAACGGTGGATAATGAAATGTTGAGGGGAGTGAACACCCTCCTTGGCCTTTGTTGTTGTTGACCGTTGTCTGACTGTTAGGTATTGTTAGATTGTTGGGCGGAAGAAGATGGGTTTAGCAGGTTTACCTCGTTTGAACGAAACACGAGATTGGTGGCAACGGACTAGTTTTGGTTGTTTGTAGGGAAGGTTCTTCTAGGTTTTTGGCTATGTTCAACTTTTTCGATATCCCCAGACTGAATGGCGTCTTCAATCTGAACCCTAGCATCGAACAGCTGCTCAAAGGTAGATAGCGGCTGTGTGATAAGGAACCACTTCAGTGGAGACTGCAGATTCTTAACCACGATCCTCACTTGTTCTTTCTCAGTGGGCCGATTTGTTATTTTGGGGGCTTTGTCCCGCCACCTGGTCAAGAAATCAACAAAAGATTTTCGATTCTCCTAGCGGATTATTTTTAGCTCTCGGGTAGTTACGTCCAGTTGGACATTGTAACTATACTGACTGATAAAAGCCGTAGCTATGTCTTCTCAAGTCCTAGTTTTAGCTACCTCCAGTGAAAGAAACCATCTTTGTGCGGCCCCAGAAACTGATCGGTGAAATAGTTGGACCTTGAACTGATCATCAATTCCCATGGGGGACAGGGTTCCGACATACATTCTTAGATGGATACGGGGATCTCCGGTGCCGTCGAACTTCTCCATCGCCGACATTTTGAACTTTTCAGGCAGTTTTGTATCTGGAAATAGGCACAAGCCACCTACATCCAGCATGTATTATTTTACACCTTTGGC
>JAULJZ010120435.1:0-11234 GCA_032270985.1 Heliamphora pulchella
TCTAATTTTTTTAGAGGGAGATTGCAAACAAGCATAGATCTTGAACATTTTTTTTAAAAATAAAATACTTGAACATCATATTTTTTACTGATAAAAATTCGAATTCATAAACAGTGGATCTTCAAAAAATATGGATCTTGAATCAAACAAGTTATTTAGCTTTCAGCAAATACTTAATCTTAAAGAACTCATCAAAACTAGAAAAAGAATGAACATATTAAAGAATCGAAAGTTAACAACAAAGAGAAAAATTAGCCGATTATTGTGAAACTGAAGAAATTTCAAGCAAATCCCACAATGCCCAAGTAGTATTTGGCTTGTCGGACTATTATGAATAATTTTAGGTTGAAAATAATAGAAAACGTGGGATCTGTGGATGAAAAAACGAAATCAGAAAATTCACGATCTAAAATCATGTCATACAAGCGGTGCCGTTTCGGTCAGTTTCGACCGTAACAGTGGTGTAACGGCCGTTACACTTGTGAATTTCTTTTACACCGAAAAATCGACCGTAACGGGTAACGGAGGCCATCGAAACCGTTACGTAACGGTAACGACCGCTTTTTAAAACTATGCCACCAGCTTTGACTCAGTTGCCTCTGTTTCTGTGGATCCCGTTCCCCCTGAACGACGCTATCCTTTGCGTGAGCGTACTCTGCCAGTAAGATTTTAGTTATTCTAACACATGTTTTTCATCTTCTGATCGTCCATTCTTATATGCTATTCGTACTTATTTTGAGCCTCGATTCTATAAAGAAGCATGTATTGATCTCCAGTGGATCAATGACATGCAAGAAGAATTAACTGCTCTTCAGAAAACTTGTACTTGGGATTTAGTCTCATTGCCTGCCAGTAAAGATCTTCTAGGATGTAAATGGATTTACAAAATTAAAACTTATTCCCATGGTTCTCTAGAGTGCTATAAGGAAAGATTAGTTGCTAAGGGTTTTTCTCATAAGTGTGGGATTGATTACGAGGAAACATTTGCTCCTATGGCCAAAATGACTACAGTTCGTACTATGATTTCTATTGCTGCAATTCGTCAACGGCCGCACTTTCAACTGCATGTCAAGAATGCTTTCCTCAATAGGCATCTTAATGAGGAAGTTTATATGCTTCGTCCTCTATGCCTTCCGCATCCTACTGGTTCTGTGTCTTCTTTGACATGCTCTTTATGGCTTAAAGCAGTCCCCATGTGCCTGCTATGACCGCTTTTAGTCTACTATTACACAGATTGATTTCACTCTTAGTCCTCATGATTATGCTCTTTTTCTCTGCCACACTCCAGCTAGGATGTTTATTTTGCTATTATATGTAGATGACACGATCATCACTGATTCTGATTCTGCTGGCATTTTTGAAGTAAAACGACATTTGTTTCGTGCCTTGGAAATGAAAGATTTGGGTCCTCTGCGATACTTTCTTGATATAGAAGTTGCTTCTTCCCCTAAGAGTTATCTCTTATCTCAATCCAAATATACAAACGAGGTAATCCACCATGCTCACCTCAGAGATGATAAGGTTGTCGATACTCCCATTGAATTGCATGTCATGTTCTCTCCTTCTGATGGTGTTCTTCTTGACGATCCCATTCTCTGTCAAGAGCTAGTTGGGTGTTTAATCTATCTTATTGTGAATCGTCCTGATATTGCGTATGCCATTCATGTGGTGAGCCAATTTGTTTCCGCTACTCGCTTCACTCATTGGGCAGTTTTGCTTTGCATTTTGTGTTATGTTCGTAGTACTCTATTTTAGAGCTTATTCTTGTCTTCTTCTTCCTCTTTGACTCTTTAGGCTTATGCTGATGTTGAATGGGCTAGCGATGTGTCTAATCACGTCTACTACTGGTTTTGTGTATATTGGTAACTCACATTTCCTGAAAGAGCAAGAACCAATCTGTCATTGTTCGTTCTACTGCTGAAACTAAATATTGTGTCATGTCTCATGCTAATGCAAAGATTGTTTGGCTCTGCTAGCTGCTCTTTGATTTGGGAGTTTCTCTCTCTTCTACTTCTCTCTACTATGATAACAAGAGTGCCATTCAAATTGCTCATAACTCCGTCTTCCGTGAGCGTACAAAACATATCGAGATTGATTGTCACTTTGTTCGTCAGCATCTTTAGCTTGATACTATTGATCTCCCTTTTCGTCTCTTCATCCTTGCAGCTTGTTGATTTCTTCACAAAAACTCACACTTCCTTCGGTTTCTGCTTAACAAACTCTCATTGCTCACCGGACTCGCATCATGAGTTTAAGGGGATGTGAAAGTGTATTTTTTATTATTTTGTTATTTATTTGTTAGTTAAAAGATAGTAGAGTCATTACAATCAATTAGGATTTTAGCTTATGTCCTATTTATATTATGTAACTTATGTTTATGTTTAAGCTCGTTTTTTGGTATGGAATAAGAGATTAGTTTCTTTGTTCTATTCTCTATCATGTTATATGGCCTTAGGTAGAATTTAACCCCAAAAGCTAGCTATTGAGGTGAAGATGCCTTCACGCTTGTATACTGTACAATACTTTTTACTCAGACAATATGGGATTTCGCTTTATACTTTCTGTGACGTGCAGCGTGCTCACTCGAATGCACCTTCCGTGTGCAGGCCAGGAATACACACCCTACCCATCCCTGGTACTCCAGTTCTAATACCATGTTATAAGGTCTTGGGTAGAACTCAATCTCAAAAGGTAGCTATTGAGATAAGGATGCCTTCACGCTTATATAATGCACATTACTTTTGTGCTCAGGCGATTGTGGGATTTCGCTTCACATTTCTCACTATCAATCTTCATCTTAGAGTATCATCACAGAATCTTAAACCTAAATGCCTCAAACCAAGAGTGCTAAGAAAAGGCAAAGACCACGACTTTTTATGATCTCTAAATGCATAATACATAGGCCTCGGTTCAATTTCTCTCTCTCTCTCTCTCTCTCTCTCTCTCACACACACACACACACACACATTAAGGGTACTTTCAAAAAATAACAAGTAAAATGATTTATTAAAATATAAATTTTTTAATTGAACTTATCCGTAAATGACTCAATAAAATGGGACTTGTGGTTGGGACTCCCAAAATTTATATAATATAATTATCAACCGAGTGTTTGGGAGAACTGAGTTCCTACAAAATGATTGTCAAAGAAAATTTTATTCTAGTGATGTAGAATCAACGTTATTTTGTTGTACCATAATGGTGTCTCGTTTAAACATGTAGTGTTTTTTTTTTTTCAAATAGTCTACTTTTATGTTTTTCAACGTGTAGAAATTAATTTAAATTTTATTTTGATTAAATTATTATTCTAAAATACTAATATAGAACAAGTAATAAAAATGATAATAATAATAATAATTTAAATTATTTATTTTATAAAGATTAGTAGGAAAACTTAAACCAAATAATATTAATAATTTAATATTTTATTAGCCGAATACGGATAGATGTAACTAATGGTCTTATTTTCAATAAATATTGCATGATAAACATAAATTTAATATTATGATATATATATATAAGAATGAAGAGGAAATTCTATCCTAAGTGAACTCTTTGCAAACTATGAACTATGTGTTTGATATGTCTATCTATATTATTCTTTTTCATAAACTGAAGCCAGTGACTCCTTTACCTGAAGGATCGACTTCGTGCTCTTTAGATGTTAACGAAATCTTATATGTAGACGAATATGGTTTATAGGACCTTGAAGAGTAGAAAGAGGAAGAATTGATCAATATGAAAGAACTTGACGCAGTGGAGATCGACACTCAAATATGGAATCCACTATTAGAATAAAACGAACATGATGAACAAGATGATTGGCTCATTAGAATTCCCCCGCCGCCTTTTGCACACGAGAATCCTTTTGATAGCATTACTCTTCCTTGGCTTTTCGAAAAAGAAATTTGTGTTGATGAAAATGAGTCTTATTCACTTACAAGGGAGCTAATGTGCACTAAAGAAGATCTTTGGGGAACCAAAGATGTTAATAATACATGGACAAACAAATTAGTACAAGAAGGAGGAAACCTAAGCAAAGAAAAAGAAAAACTAGACGACTTTTGGACTTTCCAAGGAGAAGAATATCGTGTGGCAGAAATCAGGCAGACGGCCAGTCAATGGAAAGGGTTATGGAAACCAAAAAAATAGATAGAACATTTGACAAGGAGTGGGAGGCATTTTAAGCCCACGCAGTTAGAAAAAGGGGCAGACAAGTAGAGACAGATGAACCGGGGACACAAGAAAAGAAAAGAGATGGCGAAGATGAAGATGCCATATTGAAACAGCTGAGAAATATGCATGCGAACGTTAGTGTATGTGGGTTACTAGTAGCATCTTATAAACATTGACAGGCCATATTGAAAGCCTTTGAACAAGGTGAATGTATTGACCGACGTCACTCTCGAATAGGTGGTTCGGATGATAGTGTCAGGAAAGTAGCCCAATGTGATCGCCTTCAGTGATGGAGATCTCTTGCAAGAAAGACCTTCCCATAATAAATCGCTCTACTTAATGGTTAAATGTTTGGAGAAATGGGTACCAGTTGTCTTGGTAGACAATGGTTCTGCACTCAATGTCTGCCCGTTACGAACAACTTACTATTTGAGACTGAGAACTCAAGGCTTCACACTGAGCGCACTAGGAGTAAAAGCTTACGACAATACTCAAATGAAGGTGTTGGGACTAGCGACATTTGCTATGACAACAGCCCGTTGGAGAGTGAGAATGAATTTCACGTCCTTGATGTACCGACCTCATTCAATTTGCTTCTAAGAAGGCCTTGGTTACATGAACTTGATATGAGAGCTGTTCTGTTTACTTTACACCAGAAAGTCAAGTTGATAAAAGATGGACCAACCCTCACCATTCTTGGAGAAATCGGCATTTCGTCTCCTGTCAATGATAGCACCCCGCTTCTAAAAATACATGGAGAGGAAGACCTTTTTCTCAACGGGTTCAATTTTGAAGAGACCAATGCCATCCAAGTGCTAATGAATGAAGAAGTTAATTATGTAAATCCAAAGGTAGTGGCGATGATAAAGGGAATATCTTTCTTTTTCCTAGGATAGAACATGGAAAGAACTTACAAGGACTCACAGAGCTAATCCCTATCAGCCACAACTGACAAGCATTTGGGCTCGAGTATAAGCTGAAATCGAAAGAGTTAGAACTACAAGGAAAAAGGAAAAAAGAAGTAACCGAAAGAAATATTGGTAAATATGGACCGACCTTGAATGGATATTTCGTCAAGGAGCGAGAGGATTTTCCATATTGCGGACCCTGGATCGAGGAAAAGACTAATCAAAAGCTCCTGGCATTGAAATTTTTTTTCAACCACCTGTTATCCGACAGCAAAGAAGAGAATGAGATATGGCAAGTGGGGCTCACTAAGAAGGTAAGAACGAACTGGGAAAACGGCACAGAACAAAGTTATCTAGGTTCTTTCTTCAATAAAGAGATGGCCCAAATACAGATAGGTAGTGAATATGGTGCTATGATGATGATGGACACCGACACACCCACAGATCACACAAGACTCATTGTGGATGCTGCTGAAAAAGTTCAAGATAATTTGTTCTTTGAGTCTTATCCTATATATGATGTAAGTAGTAAGTTAGAGTCTGAGTCCGAGTTCGAGTTCGGTGAGTTTGTTAAAAGTAAGTTAGTAATTAGGTTTTTTAATGGCAAGTCTATCAAAAATGCACTTGTTGGCATCTCAGGTTCTTCCTTTAATTTTGAATTTGAGTCCCAAGTTGTAATTTTTGTTGATGGCAACGAAATAAATCTAAATTTCTCTTATTTCGTTGTGCCTTAAATATCTTGTATGAATTTTGAAATTTTCAATGAATTCGAGGAATATATTCCTTGAGAACTAAAATTTTTAATTGAAAGAGAAGAGGATACTGCGCTATGATTTTTTTTCTTCATGAGGTTTTTTAAAGGTATTTTTCCACTTTCCAAAATAACCTAAAAGAAGAAAATCTTTTAAGTATAAAATGCAACACAAGTTGAGGGTTTTAGTTTATCGTGCCATAAACTTGAAAAATCAGAGTTGTCACCTAACATTAAGTTTGAGTGTATCAAGTCATCATTTTAAAACTATTTCCAAAGCAAGCAAAGCAAGATTTAGAAATTAAGTTTTAAAAGTTTGGAAAAGGCAAGAGAATGCCGAAAAAAATAGTTTTTGTTTTGAAAAGACATATTAACCGGATCCGATTTGAAATAACTCGTTTTGGTCTGTGAGTAAAACGAGAGATGTGTTCGAAAATTCACCGTTGCGAGTTGAAAAAGTATTAAGCACCCAACATCGTCCTTTCAGTAACAATTTTCTTGTTTTAATCTTCATAGTTTAACAAATTATTTCCAATTTCTATGTATCTTGAGAAAGATATGTTTTTTTTTTGAATGACAGAGCTGAATTTGATTGAATTGCCTACGTATCCTTTAGTAAAAATCTGGTCAATCGTAGCTCCAACACAAATACACGGCTTGATGTGTGTTTGTGTGCCTAAAATGACATGCAAATTGATCATTTAAAAAAAGTTTGACAAGAAATGGCATTTTTTTATTGTTTTTTTAAAAAAAACTGGTTAAAAGGTTTATGTTTTATTTGATAAGAAATAATATTATCTTGATTATTTAAAAAAAAAAACTTGATTGGATTTTTGATTTGATAACAAGTATTATCTTGATTGTTTAAAAAAATCTTGATTAAATTTTTAATTTGATAAAAAATAATATTATCTTAATTATTTAAAAGGAAACTTGATTGAATTCTTGATTTGTTAGAAAATAATATTATCTTGGTTGTTTAAAAGAAAACTTGATTGAATTTTTTATTCAATAGAAAAAGACATTATCTTGATTGTTTTTAAAAAAAAACTGTTTTATTTTTAAAAATTAACTATATATATATATATATATATATATATCGTTTTTTAACTGTTTTGTATATTTTGTTTAATAATTTGTTTTTTTTAAAACTGTTTTAATTTTTTAGTTTTATAAAATCTATTTTTTGTATTTTTTTATTTTATTGTATAATTCTACATAATCTCGAATGTTATTAGTTTTGGTACATAGACCAAAAATTATTTTTCTTCTTTATTTTTTAAAACTGTTTTTTAGGTATATAAAAATCTGTTTTTTTGTATTTTTTAACAGAATGTTTTTTTATATTCCATAGTTTTAAAATCTATTTTTACTTTTTTTTAAAACCATTTTTTATTTTTTTTTGTTTAAAAATCTGTTTTTATTTATTTTTTATTTTTTAAGTAACCCTTTTTTTTATATTTTTTGTTTGAAAAACCTGTTTTGTATATTTTTAATTTTAAAAAACTGTTTTTTATATTATTTATTTGAAAAATATTTATTTTATATATATTTTACTTTTAAACGCTGTTTTTTATTTTATATTTTTTGTTTGAAAAATCTTTTTTTTTTTAGTTTTAAAAACCTTTTTTATTTTGTTTATATTTTAGAAATTTAGGCGGCATAACGACAAGATTTTGGACTAAAATGATTTTTATAATAGAAGATTATTTTATTTTATAAAAAAAACTAGGCCGAGTAACGGCTTGATTTTTTATTAAAACATTTTTTATAAAAGAAAAGCATTTATTTTATAAAAACTTTTTCAGAGTAACGGCTTGATTGTTGACTAAAACATTTTTTATAAAAGAAAAGCTTGATTTTATACTAAAATAGTTTTTCTTAAAAAAAACCATTTTATTTTGGAAAAATTTGGACAGGATAACGGCTTGATTTTATACTAAAATAGTTTTTATAAAAGAAAACTATTTTATTTTGTAAAAATTTGGGCAGAGTAATGGTTTGATTTTTTTTTCTAAAAATAACAACAACAACAACAACAACAAATAAAGAAACGGGGCGAGGAGAGGTGTGCGTGTATATATATATATATATATATAACCATATTATATTTGACTAGAAAAGTAAAATGCGATAAAGTGAAGTGCGGTAAAATAAATTACTGTAAAATAATGAAATTATTTTGTCAATGACGTCAGCTAGCATATACTCGTGCAAGTATTTTTATGACTGGTTGTAATATGCTATGTCACGCGTACTCTTAATAAAAGCGAGGAGTATAACTGCTCAAAACAACCCTTTTAGCCAGTTATCCATGGACAGGTTCAGCTACAAGTGAGGATATATTTATTTTCTAAATTGGTAGAATCTCGACTTAAAAAGCGAAATGTACACACCAAATAGAAAACAAATAAAAAAAAAGAGAATAAAAAGTGGAAGAGAAAGGGGGAGCTCGTGGGAAAATTATACCTAAATAAAAGCTTTTAATACTGCTGGGTCATGGTTTTTGCTTTTGATGAAGCTGCTGGAGCTTCTCTTGCTGCCTGATGGTGATGGATCGGGAAGAGAAACGCATCGGGAGGAATTTTGTTTTAAGCTAAAAAATTGAGTCCTCAATGCACTGGGGGGCTTGCCTTTATATTGGTAATAATTGGCCTGCTCAAATTAAATTGTTGAGAAAGCTGAATGTACAATTTTGAAATTTAGGAGGGTAATTGATACTTAATAAAGAGCGGAACTAAAAATCATGTCCAAATAGGTCAAATATTTTAAACTATATGCAGTAAATTGAAGTGTTACTCAAAAAGTTTAGATATATTAATAATATATAATTTGATTTACAGTTGACCACGACGACTTTTCAAATTTTGAAAATGATACATGATAATTTTATTTGTAATGCTATGAAACATGTCTTTCTCAATATATACAAGTAAATTATCATGTATCCATTAATCACTCATGTCTTTCTCAATATATACCATCTTTATTGTTGCTGTCGCGGCCGGTAAAATCAAGGTCAACGTTAGAAGTTTGTAAACCAATGGTTATCATTTATCTTTTTTGGTCTTCATCATCTTCTGTGCAAGATTCCCTATTCCTTTTAAATGAGAAAACTCAATACTAAAGCGTACGTCCAAAATGAAATTCTCAAGTTGATCAGAAATTATTAACATCTCTACCTCTAAAAAATCTTTTGGGTAGAATTTGGCAAATCATATCAACTTTTTCTTGTTAAAAACTGTAAATGAATCAAGTGGATTTAGATATGCAACACAAAGAAGTAATTCGGTATTCATCTCGTCAAAACGATTATTAAGCTCTTGGATTTGTATCTCAACGACATGATAGAATAATTCGACATGGTAGTGATGAGAGTTTGTCATGTTTTGAACTCTACGCCTTGATCTTCATCGAATAACATACGTTCCATCCATATTAAGCACATTAATATGATGTTTCCCACAAAATGAGAAAACTTCATCCACCAAATAACTCTCCACCCACTATACTTCAACATTTAAAGTCGTTGTTTAAAAACTTGAACCAATTTCATGGTATTAACAATATTTTGATATTTTCTTTGTAAAGCTTGAGACAAATCATTTGTAATTTCCAAAAGGGCTCTCATCAAATGTAGACTAGACACAAATTTAAAAGATTGCATTGATTCTAATAGATGAAATGCTTCTGCTCTTTATTTTGAATTGAATCCATCCTTTACTATGACATCAATTATTTCAATTACAACTGAGAACATGCTAATCAAACTAAGTAAAGTCCCATAATATGATCCCCAACGTATATTACTAACACGAATGAAAGAAGTCTCTTGATTGAGTCATTTTCCACTTGTTATCTCACCATTACATAGAGTTTCTATAACTTTAACAGCTTGCTTCTCTCGAAAGAATATCTCGACGCTTGCATGAGGCTCTCACAATATTAACAATGTTTGAAACCAAGTAAAAAATATCATCCATATGGATATAATTCTTCGTGGCTGCCACAAGAGTTAATTGAAGTTGGTGAGTAAAATAATGAACATAATATGCACACTAATTCTCTTGCAAAATAAGTTTTTTTAGTCCATTGAATTCTCCTTACATATTGCTAACCCCATCAAAACCTTGTCCACACAATCTAAAAAATGTTCAAGTTATGTGTTGAAAATAATTCTTCAATCACTTTCTTAAGTGAAATAGCACTAGTACTAGTAACATATTTAATACCTAAAAGATGTTCAACCACGTATCCCCTTTCATCAACATACCTCAAAACAACTATCATTTGCTTCTTTGTTGAAACATCTCTTATTCATCTAGAAGAATAAAAAATAGTCTATCACCAAGCTCTTTAAGAATGGAATTAGTTGCTTCAACTGCTGCAGCATTAACTATATCTTTTTGAATATCAGGAGATGTCAACTTCAAATTTTCAAGAGCATTTTTAAGTGAAACAGATTTGACCATTTCATTTTGTTCGACAAGAAACTTTAAAAGCTCAAGAAAGTTTCATTGGTTGCTTGAAGATTCAAATTCATTATGCCCATTGAATGGAAGTCATTGCCGCAAAAGATATCTGATGCAACCAATTGATGCAGTAAAACAAATCCGATAATCATTTTTTGCTTCATCTAATAGTTTGGAGAAAATTGTTTGAATATGTGATTCAACAAGTTCTGATATTTTCTCCAAGCTTGATAGTGAACAATATTAACACCTCCAACATGAAGATGTAACATGCCTTTCTTTTTGTAATTTGAAAACTTCTCAGTAATAAAAAAATCACCATATGCCTAGTCTCTTATCTCAGATTTAAAAAGATAGCAACGAAGATAATATACAGCATCTTTTGAAATGCTATATTCCAACCAACGATCAAACTCATCAAATCAAGAATGATTAATTCTTCTAAAAAATTGAACAAATTGCTTTTTTGAAAAATTATGACTTCAAGGTTGGCAATGACATTTTAGTTAGTAAGCCCTGCGAACTTGATCTCTGATATTTGTATTATAACTTAAAATATGAGATCGTTGCCCTCGATTTGCAGGAAAATCAAACAAATTGTTCTCTATACAACTAATTAATAAAGATTTGTCCCCACTTGTAGAAGATATCGCTTCTACCTTTGATTGTCTCTTAAAAAATCTTTTCATGAGTCAAAGCCTAACAAAACCAACAAAACACACACAAAAAAATATTATATTATAAATTAAAATCACTTACTCAAATTAGATAATAAAAAAAGTCACACCAATTGAAATTGCTATTCACAAATTAATATCAGTATTCACAAATTAATATAAAAAATATACTTACATCATATATACTAATACTGATATACATGACAGATTGCTATTTTCCTTCCAATTCTTATAAAGCCCTAATCGTATA
>JAULJZ010120446.1:0-11233 GCA_032270985.1 Heliamphora pulchella
GCGAGAGAGAGAGAGAGAGAGCGAGAGAGAGAGGGAGAGAGAGAGAGAGATCAGATTGCGATAAGGTAGGGTTGCAAGAGAGATCGACCAAAGAAGGGACTTGTGTAAATCGCGCGAGCGAGTCTCGGGATCGATTTTTCTAATAACTGAAATTAAAAAATCTTAAAACAATCTCAGTTTTTAAAACAACTGAGATAAAAAATACATACTATCTCTGTTAATCAACTAAACCGAGATTAGAAATTTTTTTAATTTTTTTAATCATGTTTTAAGAAAAATGGAGATCTTTTTATTTTTTAAGAGAGATTATTAACTATTATTGTAGTAGTGATGTCACTTTTTTGGGGACTGGGGGAAAGACCAAACAGCCTCTGGAAATCATCCAGGACCTGTCGAATAACTCTAACAGAAGTAACCTCTGCCTTAGAGAAGACCATAAGGTCATCAGCAAAGCAGAGGTGAACAATCCTATTTTTCTCGCATCTCCAATGGTAGTTAAATGAAGTCTCCTGCATGCGCTTCTCAAACAGCCCAGCCAACACCTCCATAGCCGCAACAAAGAGATAGGGGGATAGGGGATCCCCCTGCTGAAGGCCTTTCTTACCTCGAAAGTAACCTTTTAGCTCACCATTGATACTAATGGAGAAGCCAGGGGAAGTAATACACTCCTTGATCCAAGTAATCATTCTCTCCAGGAACCCCATGCACCTAAGAACCTCAATCATAAAGTCCCAACGCACATTATCATAAGCTTTCATGATGTCAACGTTAAGAGCACACCTAGGACCACGACTTTGCTTATGATAATCCCTTAGGAGCTCTTGAGATAGGAAAATATTGTCCGCAATCCTCTGCCCCTTAACAAAAGTAGATTGGGTAGGGGAAATAATCTCAGCCAAAGAGTCCTTGATCCTATTAGCAATGATCCTAGAAATGCATTTGTAAATTGTGTTGCAATAGGAGATAGGCCTATACTCCTTAATGGAAGAAAGGTTAGGGACTTTAGGGATCAAGCCAATAAGGGTAGTGTTAATCTCCCGAAGGATACAACCAGAATCAAAGAAACTTTTAATCGCCCTAGTGACATCCTGACCCACAACATCCCAGGCATCTTTGAAAAAACCAACCGAGTAACTATTCGGACCAGGGGCTTTGTTCGCTTTAAGGGACCACATGGTAACACGGATCTCTTCCTCAGAGACATCTCTCATCATACTAGCAACACTTTGAGGAGACAACCTCTTAATGATAAACCCTTCTAAATCCCTACTCCCAATCCTGTCGATACTAGACTTCGTACCATGCAGACCCTGGTAGTAGCCAATAATGTGCTCAGAGATATGGTTTTTGTCAGTGTGAACCACCCCATCCTCTCTTGTAACAGAGGAAATACAAGATCTATTGCGCTGAAAGTTGACAGATTTAAAGAAAAACTTGGAGTTTTGATCCCCCAGGTTAAGCCATTGAATTCTAGATTTTTGTTTGAGAAAACATTCTTCATCCAGGACAAGATCAACAAAAGACTTAAAAGCCTCCCTCTCTCCATCATACAAGTCGGTATCCAGAGGGGTCAAATCAAGCCGACGTTGGAGGTCCTCGAGGATAGCCCACTGGTTGGCTACACGATTAGATATGTTGCTATATGAATCCTTATTAAGCTTTTTGAGCTGAGCTTTTAACAACTTCAACTTTTGACAGACCCTATACGTATCCGACCCAACAATAGAAGTGCCCCAAACATCCTTAACTAAAGGGAAGAATTTAGGCCTCTTAGCCCATAAATCAAAATACTTAAACGGTTTTCTAGACTTAACTCTACCAACATCCATAACAATATCAATGTGAGCATGGTCCAAGATACCAGGGGGCTCAAAGAAAGCACTAGATTGACCCATAAAAGTAATTCATGCCTCATTAACAAGGGCTCGGTAAATCTTGGACTTGATAAAACCCTCACCCTGCTGATTGTTAGACCAAGTGAACGGGATACCACTGTACCTAAGGTCATCTAATTCAGCCTCATACAGACACTTATTGAAATCGTCCGTATGAGTCGGCCATCTACCACACCCACCAATGCATTCATCAGGATACCGAATAGCATTAAAGTCACCCAAAACCAACCAGGGGGAGCTAGTAAGGCCAGATACAAGGGAAACAATTTTATGCCATAGACTAACCCTCTTCACATGAGTATTCAGCCCATACACAAAGGTAATCCAAAAAGAGGTTTTGTCTTCCAAAAACGTGGCATTTCCATAGATCCATTGGTCTCCAAAATCAGTAGCATAAAAATTTACAAAAACAGGATCCCAACACACCCAAATACGACCCAAAAGACCAAAGTCATAATTATTTGCAAAGTCCCAGGCAGAGAAGGTTTTTTCAAAAATAAAACTAGCCTCATCTTTTTTAATCCTAGTTTCATTTAAAGCAATTAATTTGGCCGAGAAGCCCTAACAAAAAACTTCAATTCATTTTGTTTAAAAGTACTATTCAAATCTTGAATATTCTAAGAAGTAATAGACATTCAAAAAGGGATTAGGTAAGTAACCTTTTCTTCTTCTTCTTTCCACTCGTCTGCTTCTTTGACCCTGAGCCCTTGGGGGAATGTGGGGCTTTCTCCTGTGCACTGTCTAGCTCATTCAAAGGAGTAAGGGGTTCGGCTTCAGTACCCTGTCCCACGAGAGTGATCGGTTCCATCTCCAATGATGATTTGCTACGGGTGAGAGGTGACCGACCAATTGGGCATCTGTATTTCATACACGGCATCTCATATGCACATGTTTATTGACTTATCTGCTATCCTGTCATAAAATTGCCTATCTCCTTGACTATAAACTGTACTGAGTGCTATATGGTATGTGTTGCGGTAAATTTTGTGCCGTGAGATTAGTTAGAAGGTTACAGTGTTTTTCTTCTGAGCCTTTGCTCATGGCATTCGTGCCACAAGTGAGGAAGAGTTCTTAGAGGAAGTCGTCCCAGAGGGAGAAGAAGAGTTTGAAGAGCAAGGTGAGTTTCAAGAGCACGTGGATCCCACTGATGCATTCTGAGGAGTTGAGACCTTTGCTTTTGTTCTTATATTCAGTTCTCTCGTGCTTAGTGTAATTTTTGAAATTTCTTAGTGAAACTGTAATAATTATGTACTTTGAACGGTTTAAAACTCGTTTATGATGTAATAACTAATGTATGTAAATATAAATGAATGGCTAGAATATCTTTTTATTTATATTTATATATGACCCGACGTGCCTGGAGGACGGGGGGTCACAGTTGGTATTAGAGCGTAGATTTAGTGATCCTTCAAGCCTTGGGTTATGAAAAATCATACGTTCTGTCACGTAGAAGCTCTGTAGTATGTGTTGTATTAATAATAATTATCATCTATACATTGTAAGAACTAAAATCTTCTACGCCTGAGTCTTATAGCGAGTCGTGTTAGGACGTTACATGGATCAGAAGCAGTAAGGAATCTACATGCAAAAGACGAGTAAGGGTATCGAGATCGAAGATCAGATATTTATGCAACGAGTTACCTTATTTTAAGGGGGCTAGAAAGGAGTACGCACTAGGAGAAGTTTTAGAAATCAACTCGAGAGACACTGTTAGAACCCCGCGACTTCATCCTTGTAAGTCCTTTTCTCATTTATCCCAAGCCTTGGTGTCAACTTTTTGAAGTTCTTTTGTATGTCCTTCCTTTTTATATCATCAGTCCTCAATAGTACTGTCAAGTGTCGTTCGTCGGTAACCCTTGTGCACCCAAGTCTTGTTGATAACCTTATTAGAAATTTAATCCTAGAAAGTATCTTTGTCCTCAAGTTTTCATGCCTTAATAATGACCCCTATTCACATTCAATTTTCCTCCGATTCGAGTCATCATCCTTAAACTAACTCTTCTCTTGTAGAACTCGATATCAATTCTTTGTTAAGTACCAGTTCCAAACATTCGACATTGATAAAATTTTCTACCATTGTTCATTTCTCTCAATCCTGAAACCATAATCTGTTGCAGTGGTTTTGTGAATTCTTCATACACTCTTAAAATCTTTACCAGAAAAGTACACTTGGATGCTTGAATTGAAGTATGTTAGGCCGACATAACTTCAGGAAAAATATCTAGTTTAGCTGCCGCTTTTGCTTCAACATCTCTTTTATCATAATCTAATTGTACTGGATTAGTTTCGAGGACACTTGTTTAAAGTATTGTTCATTGTCCTCTTCTTGTTTCTCCTACATTTGTGTCAATGGTAATTTCTTTAACCGTGACCATTTAACCTCATCCAACCTATCTTTAAACCACCTGGGTTCCACCCTAAGACGTTCTAACTCTGCTCATGTTTTTTACTATCGACCTTCAAAACCTTACCTTATAGATCTATGAGTAACAACGATCGTCAGGATATTATGTCTTTAGGCCTTAGCGCTTTCACGGGAAACTGAGACGATGCACGAAAATCTCCTAACACCTCTTCAAGTGTGAAGCAAGTTTCTTCTTCGTATCACGGCTTAGAATATCTATCAACGTCTGCGTTTACCAATGTTTTGAAGATCAAGACTCCCGTTGCAAGGATGGTTAAGGGCTTATTCAACTAATTATATATTTTCAAAGGTCCCGACAAACAGAACTATGCCATCAGTAATCTAAAGTTAGAAACGACAGCTTCACACCAAAGGATTCGTGATACCACCATATGGCAAATTCAAACTTCCCTAAGACTAGTTCATAGTTGACCCACCTATTTCGTTAAATTAGGAAGCACAAGATTCATAAGGATACTAAGGAAGTGAAAAATGAGAAATTACCTTGAACTCATGATAATCTTAGTACGCTAGCAAAGGAGGTACGTTTATATACATCGATATTCATGCCGGCCTTCCCACCAAAGTGTTAGAGTCTGAGTTTTGCCATCACTATCAAAGAATGAAGAATCTTGATCACAACGATGAATGTTTAGAGCCTGATAAAGAATTAACCACCAAGTCATAATAGATCACACGACTAGGTATTTATCACAACCATACCTTTTATCATGTTCGTTTTACCCTAGAATGACCAACCTCCTGAGAAAACGATCCAGTTATTGGAAGAGACTTTCAAACCTAACGTTCTAGCACGTCAAGAACAAACGGTAGAGGCCAAGAGGAATGGAACAACCTTTGAAAAGATTAGAGAGAAAATGAAAACATATGATTACAGACTTCGTCATCAGGATTATTAAGATTACCTCAAAGATCGATAACTCTTTAGTTAAGCAATTCAAGGAATTGGGTGCCAAGGAGTTTGTGAAAATAGTGAGTCTCATTGACGCTGTAGATTGTTTGAGGGGTGGAGTGCGCATTTTAGACAAAAAAAGTTATTCACATGATAGGTTCTTAAAGTATCGATTTGTATTCGTTTGGCGTCTAAACTGTGTAACTCTTATGGAGTGATATTTGGTTTCCGTTGTGGTATCGATGCGAGTTGTAAGGAAGTTGCTTTTGAAACCCTTTTGTGATGTGACCTATTAGAGTAAGTTTATTTAGATTGGTGAGTAGATGTTGCTGGTATAGAGAAGAAATTTTCTTATGAGAACATGTGAACTCTATGTATGAGAAGTTGAAGGGTGATATAATTCTGTTGTTTCTAGTAGAGTTGCGTAGCAACTTAGTGTGAGTACGTGGGAAGAATAAGTGTTTGGATAAGAAGAGTGGAAGTGTAAGTAGGACTATACAAAATCATGGGTATGATTTTTGTATTTGGCCTTGAGTATATTGAGTGTCTTGGTAGAATGTGGGGTAAGATAAAATAATTATAGTGCGAAAATGGTTCTTGATTTGATTGTATGGTAGAAAATGTGTGAAGGGATTGAGTGATGATGGTAAGAGATTTTATAATCAGGAGTTAGTACTGTTCAGTTAAAGGATTATGAGGTGAATGGAACATACATAAAGGAAATATGTAACGATGTTGTGACTGGATTCATATGGGTAAGCATATACCTAGGGAGTGTTTAGTCTGTGCGGTATGTTTAGCCCTAGTGACTCATTAGGTTCAAGTGGCGGTATTAATCTTGATGGTCGTAGGGCTAAAGTAGTCCAACACAAAGTGGTGATGTGATTTCGAGTTAATAGTCTTTAGTTGATCGGGAAGTAGTCTTCGATGTACGTTTGAATATGGCAATGAGCTGGTTTTCGGTAAAGTAACAGTTTTTCTAGACAGAAGTGGAGAATGTTTGAAATCAGCTTCAATTGTGGGCTAGTTTAGAGACATATGATCGCTTGTGGAAGTCGTACTCGATGTTAGTTGTGTTTTGGAGCCAACGTGTTCTCAATGACAGACTGGGGTCAAGATACCATAAATTGAAAGTGCGGGAGTCAGATATACCCGAGATTGCCTTTAGGACTCATTACAAGTATTATGAATTTGTGGTGATGCCTTTTGGGTTAACGAATGTGCCTGTTGTGTTTATGAACCAGATGGATCGAGTGTTCAAATGCTTTCAAGACCAATTTATAATTATGTTGATAAACGACATTCGGTTATATTCGCGGAGTGAAGAGGAACACAGGGAACATTTGAAGATTCTTTGAAGATCCTGAGAGAGCACAAGTTGTATGCAAAATTTGGTAAGTGTGAGTTTTAGTTAGATCGGATGATGTTTTTAGGTTACGTTATATCTGGAGAAGAAATTCAACTGGACCCAACAAAAGTAGAAGCAACAGTTAATGGGAATAGGCTAACAAACATGACAAAGATACGAATTTTTTAGGGCTAGCTGGTTAGGTAATATGATCCTTGAAGATTTGATAATAATCAGTTTAAGATGTTAGTAGGACAAAACAACATTTACTTTAAGTGCTGAACATATGGCCTTGACTTTATCCACACCCGCAGTAAAGAACGACTCAAGTAAATAAGGACACAATTTTGGAGAATGTGAAGACACAATGTTAGTAAATCATCCTTAACCTTCCATACGATGAAGTACGGGGCAAAATTTCGGGGACGAAATTTGTTTAAGGGGGGTAGTTTGTAACGACCCGGTACAGACCCTAGTTGTAACAACTCGGTTGATAACGATCCATGTAAAGACCCAGCCTAAACCCTAAGTGTTAGTGACAGATAGTCCACGAGACCATAGAACACAGAACAAGTTCAGAACCCTAACTCGAATCGAAAACCTTAAGTTTGGCCCGAAAATCCTTAAAAGGTTCAAAACTTAGGCAACTCGGTTGATAACGATCCATGTAAAGACCCAGCCTAAACCCTAAGTGTTAGTGACAGATAGTCCACGAGACCATAGAACACAGAACAAGTTCAGAACCCTAACTCGAATCGAAAACCTTAAGTTTGGCCCGAAAATCCTTAAAAGGTTCAAAACTTAGGCAACAAAACCTAAGTACTCGAAGAGTCTCCTAACATTCTAAATGAAGTAAATATCATGAAATAATGAATACAAAAATAAAAAATCCTCATAAATAGGGTAAAATGACCATTTTACCCATAATATAGCAAAAAGTCTTAAAAATTTAAATTTTTACACATGGATACCCTAAATCAAGGATTTAAGTACACTTAAGTAGCAAAGGATAAAATAACATCAAAAATAAAAAAAATTACTCCTTAGTGGCCAACCACCTTGGGAAGTATGTCAAAAAGAGACTTTTCGCTTTATTTTTAGCTTAAAATAATGAAAAATGTATTAAATTAAGCCTTATGATGATCCAATACTTATTAAGCAAGTAATATGCATAATAATATAGTGTTATAGGTCAACAAAAGCAAACAAATCATTATTGAAGTTTATACACAACAAAATAAGTCAAAAAGTTATATATTGCCAAAACAGTTTAATTTGACTTAAAAGACTATATCTATTTAATCAATTACTATGAAAACTATGATAATACATGGGAATACTATATTTTTATAAACATACTAAAAGTGTCATTTTTCATAACCAGAACTCAAGATATTGCAATTTACCAAAATGTGTCATTTTTCGACCAGTCAACACTACCGACTTGGAAATCCTAGTTTAAAGTGAGATCTGAACTTTGGTCAAAACATGAAAGTTGTAGATAACATGCCTATATATCTTCTCAACACAAATGAGCATAAAATATTGAGTTTTGATAGGTTAAAATCTATTTAAAAGTCTCTATTGAGTTTTAGCCCTCAAGGGACACTTCTGTCACATATTTTTGTGTAGCCAAAAACTCCTATTTTTAGTGACCTATTACAAAAGTGGTCTACATGAACATTGTAGCTAACATATTGAAATATTCTCTGCCCAAAAATAAGACTTTAAATCCTCGGGACAATACCCCAAACCCACTTCAAACCCTCTGTCCAAAACTGGCTCTGCTGAGTTTTGGCGCTGACAGAACCTATTTTCTAAAATGGGAAAAACGTCTAACTTGTTCCAAACAACTACCCTTAGATCTAAACATGAAACTTGTAGGGGACTTGTTGAAATATAACATACTAAAAAACAGGCTCATTTGGACTTGAAATGATATCCCAAAATCGAGACCAACAGAAGCATAATTTTGGTAAAATCTTGAGAAAGGTGCTGAACCATTTTTTCTTAATATGAATTGTTCACCCATTTGCCTTAGGATTTGGCCTTGGTGTTAAACATGATAGTTGTAGGAAATATTTTTATCTAAATGGTGTATAAAAATCATAGCTTGATTCTATATCTAGATACACCAAAATCTTGTCGGCTCTTTTAATTTAATACTTGATTTTTGGCCTTAAAATTTGTTAAGTGTATATTTGAGTACTCTTCATAATGAGACCCGAGTTTTTGTATGATGTTGGATTTGAATTAATTGATTAGTGTTTTAAGTGACTGTATGATGATTTACGACCCATGCTATCATATTTGAATCATATTTTGATAATTATAGCTTGTGCTTCATATACTTGTACCTTATGCTTTGCGCGTTATACCATGAATCTTGCCATGTCAATGCTATGCTATAAATTATTGCACTTGAGATCAATGGTACACATTATGAGCATTGTCATTTGCATTCTGACATGTTGGAGTCTACCTGTACAAACCGTTGTTGGGATGGGCTGTGTTGAGATCGTCATTCTTGATTCTAAGTCTAGGGCGTCTCTAGTTGCCATTTTTGAAAATGTTTTGGTTTATATACCCTGGGTGCGTCCCCAGTGTTTAAAATGATTGTGGCTTGTGCACCCTAGGTGCGTTCTCGGTGTTACAGATTTGGTTTATACACCCTGGATGCGTCCCCGGTGTTTGAAATTGTTTATCGTTGATACTGTTGGGCAACATGGGTTTGTCACTCGCATTCTGATTTTGATAGCTTGGACTTTGGGTAATTTCGGAGAGAGCCTAATTATGGTGGGTCCTAAATCCATCATCTTGGTACTTTGTATAATGTGAACGTCTCTTGAATTCTCGTAGACTTTGGGTTGACACCAGCGAAGGCATCACGCGTCTTAAGGTGGGAATTGTCGGCCTGGATAAGGATGGCTGATAAATGGTTGGACGGCCCCCACGCCGTTGCCATTGAGTAAAACAGCTGTGGCATGAAGCCCGGCGATGTATTTACTATTCGCAACGTGGCGCGATGATGGATTTGGTGATCAAGTCCCATCAAGTCTACTCTGGTGATTCCCAGCGTGGAATTCCTGTTATAATCTAGGTACATGTTGGGTTAGACATCTGCATTTCATACACGACATCTCATATATACATGTTTATTGACTTAGCTACTATCATATCATAAAATTGTCTGTCTCTTTGACTATAAACTGTACTGGGTGCTATATGGTATGTGTTGCGGTGAATTTTGTGCCGTGACATTACTTAGAAGGTTAGAGTGTTTTGCTTCTGCGCCTTGGCTCATAGCATTCGTGACACAGGTGAGAAAGAGTTCTTAGACGAAGTCATTCTAGAGGTAGAAGAAGAGTTTGAAGAACAAGGTGAGTTTCAAGAGAACGTGGATCCCACTGATGCATTCTGAGGAGTCGAGACCTCTGCTTTTGTTCTTATATTCAGTTCTTTCGTGTTTAGTGTAATTTTTGAAATTTCTTGGTAAAACTGTAATAATTATGTACTTTAAACAGTTTAGAACTCATTTATGATGTAATAACTAACGTATGTAAATATGAATGAATGGCTAGAATATCCCTTTATTTATATTTATATATGTCCCGACGTGTCCGGAGGACGAAGCGTCATAAAAACACTTACCACGATCCGTGGCCCGTAAAAACTCGAACCACCGCCGGTACCACCACCGTTCTTGGATATGTTCAACATGTTCTTAAATAATCTAAACAGATATTTTAAAAATAGAAACTAGCTATCACATCGATCCTATGTCTCGAAGGCTCACATTCGATCTATCACGGTCAACCCCCGTGATTAAAAAAAATAATCATCATTCACACCATTCAATCAAACATGAAAATTAATTGACGATCATGAAATAGAGATTAAAATGCCTGCAAAACAAAGTTAGAAACAGTTCTAAAATTACCCGGCCCCGATAATCGAAAATAAAAAACGAAACGGCTCTGATACCAATTGTTGGAGGCAAGACTGTTAAGATCTTTATTTTTGCAAATAATTATCTAAAAAAATTAACTGGATGGGCAAATGCCAAAACGGGCTCCAGATAAAAACTTTTGATAACGAACGATCAAAATAAAACTTGTGCATCTGATGTTAATTTAGAAGAATACCTTTTTACCAATCGAATCTTCAACTATAATTTGAATCCGAGTTGAAGCTCCTGTCAGATCTTCTACTGTATTCCCTTATCCGATTTCTGGACATATTGTGGGCTATAATCTTCTGAGAACTCGTACCGGTAAAATTTGGACAGTTTTAGTCTTGAAAGACAAGTTATTAAACTAGTTCAGCCTACCCGTATATTTATAGGGGTACAGTAGGGACCTGAGGAGTAATTATGAGTTAGACTTCCAGTGGAACACAGACGCATATCAGCAGTTTTTGCAATTAAGCAAATCTCATAGTGGTATCTTCAATTATGAAAAACTATCAGCGATTTCTGTAATTTTCATAATATATTGAATTACAGTTTACATCACCAACGAACTATAATTGTACTCTAACCTATAATTTTAAGACCATATAGCATTGAGCTCCTATTATTAAATGCTTATCATTTCTCCCACATTAAGATTTTCGATACCCACCAATTAAATTTAATTACTGACAATTTAATTTAATTGGCATCTTGATATTCC
>JAULJZ010120457.1:0-11233 GCA_032270985.1 Heliamphora pulchella
AAACCTAATCAAATCATTAAATAGTGCCAACATTCCTAACAATTACAACTTGTTGATGTTGTTAATTGTTATAATTAGGACACTTACATAAAAATGATTGTAATTATTAATATTACAT
This sequence comes from Heliamphora pulchella, assembly GCA_032270985.1. Taxonomy (NCBI): domain Eukaryota; kingdom Viridiplantae; phylum Streptophyta; class Magnoliopsida; order Ericales; family Sarraceniaceae; genus Heliamphora; species Heliamphora pulchella. The sequence continues at coordinate 119 of JAULJZ010120457.1, forward strand.
TCATTTAATTCTAATATTTCATTTCCTTTCATTTTTTTTTCTTTTATGCTAATACATTTTACTTTATTTTTTTTAGTTAGCTTAGCTTTACATTATTAGCACTCTAATTCATTATCTTTATTATTTTTTTAGCTTAATTTTAATTTACTTTTCAAGTATTTACTTTCTTTTGTAATGTAGCTTTTATTTCTTTACTCTTAGCTTAATGTAATTTTTTTAATATTATTCTTTCTTAGTGCCAATATTATATATTTTTTTTACTTTAATGTTTAGTTTCTGGCTCTTATTTTCTTTTCTTCTCTTTCCATATTAGTGTAATTTTCTTTTCTAGTTTTTTTAATTTTATTTTTAGCTTTAAATTTTCTTATTGCAATTTATTTCTTATTTCTTGTAATATCAATTTTATGTTTCACTTAATAGTAACAATTTTTTTTATTATTAGCTTAATGTTCTTTTGTTAGCACTAATCTAATTTTTCTTTTAATAGCTTTAATTTTCTTTAATAGTTAAAACTTTATTATTCATGTTACTTGTTTTCTTCTCTTTTTATTTTCTTTTATTCTCTTTTAAAATATAAAATGTGAATAATTAGATTTTCTAGTTAACATTTTTAAAAAAAACCCTTCCTTTATTAAGCTTAATCTTTCTTGTATAACATTTTTACATTTTCATTAAAACCTAAAAATTATAAAAAGATTTCCAAAACTAACTTTTATCTTTAACGTGTAATTTTCTTTTGATTTCTTTTTACCTTCTTTTGTCTCTCTAAAAATGCATAAAGTGTAAATGAGTAGGTTTTTCTTGTATTAGTTTAAATAAGTATTCACTAACATGTTAGTTTAACCAAATCATGCTAGTTTAGATTGTTTAAACAATATTGTATTTGGGTATGTGTTTCATGTATCATTTACATAGAAATTGCATACAATAGGATTTAAGATTTTTCTTTTGACACTTACTTGTTTTGGAGCATTATGTACATATGTTATGTATTTTTCATACTTGATTTTAGATGTTCTCTCTTTGCCTCCACTTTATTTATTTGCATGCATTTAAGAAATTTTAGTAAAGAACTAATGATGATTAGTAGATGCCAACCTTATGGTTGGACGAACGGGGTGCCTAACACCTTCGCCAATTCGTACCTTAGCCCCCGAATCCTCTTTCTCTGGTTAACGTTTTTAAGATCAGTAAATTATTTTCGTTTTTCTTAGTTTTTCTCAAAAACTAAGTGGCGACTTTATTTTCAACAAAAAGAAGTTTTCAAAATTTGATTTTCAAAGTGTTAAAAGATTTTTCTAAACATTCTTTGAATTCTTTATTTTTGAATATTTTCCAAAATGACCCCAAATCCCAACGCTACAGGAGGTCAAACATCCTCTGTCTCGGCATCTTTTCTTCTTCTGGTCAGGGATGAGTTGGAGAGCCTATTGGAAGTGGAGGCGGAGAAGCCGGATGCCAGGCTCCCCTGTGTTGAATTATGCAGCAGTAGCTTGGCGTGTAGCTGAGCAAATCCGGAGCCGAGTGGGACTCTCGGATGTTGAGGCAACATTGCACTTCCCCAAAAATGGCTTGCCTCTTCTTCTGTCTGGCTAGGGAGGCCGCTGCAAGGAAAAATGGAAAGGTAAGAAACATTAAAGGAGATAACGAGATAAAATAAGCAAAAGAGATGTGAAGCCAAGCCGACCTGGACTCCCTGGGACCCGTGGAATGGAGCGACCAGCAAGTCCAATATGGTTGGCTTGAAACTCGAAGTCTCCTCCAACCAAGATCAGATCGTCACCATGCTTGTCTGATTCAGGGAGGTCGTACACCATTTGCTGGGTGACACTCCTTTGACGGAGGTAGTAGGTATGGTCGCAATGGGCTAAGGTATAGCTATGAAAAATTTCAGGGATACCAAGATTCAACCCATATCGGCGGTTGATCTCGGCCACCCCCATTACTACCCTAAAAAAGTTTATGGAGACTTGTTGGGGAGTGAGGCGACAAGTGGCCAACATCTCCCTGAGTAAAGGGCCGACGGGAAATCGAACTCCGACCTCCACGATGGCGGCAATGGGGAACTCCACCTCGTTCCCCCTAGGGCGAAAGGGAGATCCAGGAATGTCTGGATCACAATAACGTAGGGTCACAGATAGAGGGATTTGATACCTGGCCCTGAATGCGGCCAAGGCTAAAGGGGTGTTCACCTCCTTCACGAATTTTTCCTTCCTTCTCGCCATGATTCGCACCAGGGAGGAAAACGCAAGACCCAGAAACCCAGAAACTACTGAACAAATAAAAAGAACTAACAAAGGAAAGAAAAGTAGACTTACGGGTCCTAAGGCACCGTTAGCGACTTAAATCCAACACAAATGAGGATCAACGGCGATGTCGCACGACGTCGAGGCGGTGGCTCTAGAAACTTGTCAGAAAGTGAGAGTAAAAGATGAAGACGAAGAAGAAGATGAAGAAGATAGGAATGGCAAGAATGACAGAAAGAAAAAACGAGAGCCGCGAGCTTCATTTATAAGGGCCTGGACATGCCTCGGGGATCCCCGAAGCGCCAACAGCCACCTCGGGAAAATAAAATGCCATCATCGTCTCCTCGAAAAGGGGAAAGACGCGTTGGCGGGGTCCAATGTAGCTCAGACACGTGGCAAACATTAAATACAAGTTGTGGCACATTAAAAGAGATGGTGGCGAGAACATTTAAGGGGGAGGCAATTAATCAGCTCCCCTCATGCAGAGCAAGAGAATTGTTGAGGGGCAAATGAAGGGGGTAGGCTGAAACCCTAACCCGGATCCGTCACAAGAATCGGGGGCCCAGGGGAAACCATCATGTGTGGGAACGACTTCGACCCACTAAAGTGATGCCAGTAGGGCCGACCTACAGGGGGAGCGGCTTTCAAGAGTTCGGTCTTGGATCACACTAATGCTCTGACAACCCATTGAATGCGATTTGACCGAGACCAGAGTAGCATTAAATGCGACTACATCGAGCGCCCCTGTCATCGAGTGCCCTATAACCTTGAGGAAAGCGTCCAGTAATAGGAGCTTGGCCTGAAGAACGGCCGAGGTAATATCTTTTATGGCGATGTGACCGTGGGGGAACAATCATCACTGTTAGGTGGCAGAGCAGGTGTCAGATGGCAGAGCAGGTTTAAAGGGACACGTTTGGCAGGAGAAGAATTCATGAGATGGGTGGATAGGGACTAAGTTCTCACGCACTATAAAGAGAAGAAGAGAGTCCCTTACCAAGTAAGTAACAAAAAAAAAACAACATTGATGCACAGTACTTCTTCCCTAACATCTTCCTAAATCCTTTCTAACTTGACCGTCGGAGTGGCATTCGGCGAGATGCCGCCGGGTAGCTCACGTGTGTATTGATTTTGTAGGTCAGCCAACGGGCGGGCGCGATCGAACTGGGTTCAACCCATCAAACAAATATAATATACGGGCCACCCCCGTACAGTAAGGGATGGTTATTCTCTCTTTTATAGAGGAGAGAATAGGGCCCATGAGATAACTCTTAGAAGGATTCCTATCTATTAACGATTTCCTTCTTATCTTAAAAGATTTCTTTCTTAAGTTAAATACTAATAGATGAACCATATCCGTGATTGCCTTATCAATAATTTGTGAAATTTAAATGCAATTAAAATATATAAAAACGTGAGACTAATGGGCTACTAAAAAGCCCACGGATTTAACATTCTGGTCCTCTACCAATGGCTTTTAGCTCACTTAAAATATAGATTATTTTTTACTCTCCAAAAAAATTGGGTTTTAACCCACTCAAAATTTGAAAATTTTGATTTTTAGCCTCTATTGGCTTAAATACAAATTTAACCGTGGTTGGCTTTAAGTTTAACCCTCATTGGCTTTGTAAAAAAATATATTAACTCCGTTGGCTTGGTTTGAAAATTATTCCCATTACTTTAAATCGACCAAACATTACTTTCCAGTTAGCTCGGCATCTAGATTTTTTGTTTTTGTTTTTATTCTAATTCATCAATTTGATTCTTTAATAATTTGTATGTCTAAGTTTATTGGAGGATCAAACCCAAAGCTAACAAAAAGTAGGCAATCTTGTCCTTTGAAGGCTCTATGGTCACGAAGATTGTTATTTTAATTTAATAGGTTAAAATGGCAGCCACCATAGACCTTCAAATTTAATCAACTAAAATTAAAACCCCTTTAACCCATGGCCAAAAATTCTGAAGTCAGGGATAATAACTTATTTTATGAATTTAATCACAAATCAAGTGAAATTAAAAATTTTACTTAAAAAAATAAAAAATATAAATTTTCTTAAATTAGTTGACTTAATTTTAACTCGCCTTGCAACCGGTTCAAATATGTAGTCAATTTATTTTATAAATTTAATTACAAATCAAGTAAAACTAAAATTCACTTAAATAAATAAAAAAATATAAATTCACTTAAATTAGTTGACTTAATTCTACCCGGCCTTGCGCCCGATTTAAATATATAGTTTACATATTTAAATGAATATAATCACAAATAAAGTGAAACTCCAATTTTCACTTAAATAAATAAAAAGTGAATTATTTAATATTAGTTGACTTAATTCTAATTTGACTTTGTACCCGGTTCAGATACATAGTCAACTTATTTAAATAAATATGATTACAAATTAAGTGGAACTCTAAATTTTCACTTACTTGAATTTTAAATGTGAACCCTCCAAAATCTGTTCAGTCACGATGCATTGTGATACCACTCAAGTGTAGTCACAACGTTTTGTGATCCACCAAAATGCGATGCATTTAAAAATTAAATGAGTTGTATACTCAATAAATTCAAAAATAATAAATAAATAAATTTATCTCTTGGAACTTCGTTGACTTGATTCCAATCGAGAATTAATCTCTTGGATACATAGGCAACCCATTCAAATGGGTACAATCACAACTAAAAGAAAAATAGAATTTAAAATTGGCATATGAATGGTAAGGAAGTAAGTGCTAACCTGACTGGAATGTGCTCTTTTTACGGTGATGTCATAATTTCAAAATTCTTAAATTATGAAATGAATATCTATGGTTTACCAAAATAAATAAATAAATTAACAAATTTATGCTTTTAAACCACGTTTGACTTGATTATAGTTCATATCTAATCTCAACTTGGATACGTGAGCAACCCATTCAAATTGGTGTAGTCATAAAATTCGTGAATCCAAATGTCTACTCAAATTAAATTCTAAATAAATTCTGAAGGCCAAAATAATGGACCACCTATCCATTATAAATTAAATTAAATCAAATTAAAAAATCAAATAAGTTTTATACTCACTAAATCTGAAAATTAATATTAAAATAAATTTATCTTAACCATATGAATTACATTTGGCTTGATCCCACATCAAGGATATGTAAGCAGCCTCGGTCATTACCTAGGTCTAGCCCCTAAAACAAATAAATTTAAATCACCCTTTTTACCTTATCAAAATAGAGATTTGTAATAAATAAATAGTTATAATCAAATGGTGTTCTCTTTAAACAAGGAATTAAGAAATATATATATTCTATCTTGAATGAATCCGACCTATATAATAAAAACTCATTTGATGTGAGTGAAATTATGTTAAGTAATTAAATTTAAATTTTTATTTAACAATAATAAAATAGTGGACAACCTAACGATAGAGCGAAATGGATGCTAACACGTTTTCGATTTCATATTTTAGTCTCCAAACGCCTTTTTAACGGTAATGCTGACCAACAACTTATTTTTGTTTTTTTTAATTTTCTCAAAAATCCAACTGCCGACTCCAAACACGACCCTTGTCCGAAAAGGAAAACGACCCAAAACGCCATAACTACTGCTTTTATCAAAATCTCTCTTCCAGCCCCCGACAGTAGCCTCTCTTTCCATCTCTATGTATAATGCCGCACATGGTCTTTAATATCATTGAATACCTCATTCTTTGATTTTTCAACCACACTTGGGACCCCTAGGTATTTACCATGGCCTTCCACCACCGAGATGCCGCAGATATCTTTTACATTGTCCACGCATTCATGGGAAGTACCCTTGCTGAAGGAAATAGCACATTTGGATAAGCTTACCTTCTGGCTCGAGGCTTGTTCATACACCTCTATGATCTCTTTGATGTGTTTGGCCACTTCCATATGGCCCATTAAAGCAGTAGACAATCATCTGCAAAAGAGCTGGTGTGATCACTACAAGAAAAAAAAAGGTTTTTCCTGATGAAATATAACAACAAAATATATTTTTCTCTTTAAAGATAATCTTTTGGTTAGAAAATTATATTTTCGTCATTAACATAAATCATTTTGTGACGAATTTTCTTTTTTTCGCAAAAAGTTACTCATTTATTAGTGACAAAAATATTTTGTCATAATGGAGTCCATTTTGTGTTGAATTTTATTTTTTCTCACAAAAAGATCATTAATTATTGTTGACGATAATATTTTGTCGCAATATATATTCTTTTGTCATGCATTTTATTTTTTGCCACGAAATAATTTCAAATTATTAGCGATGATAATATTTCATCACCGACTCGTTTTATTTTGTGACAATTATAAATTTTTCCCACAAAAATAAATTCTAGTATTGGTGATGATTATATCTTTTAAACATTGAAGACATGATAAAAATAAACACCGAGATTCATTTGTGTTTTTAAAAAAATCTCTCTTAACTTTTTCAATGCATTTTTTAGGAAACAATTCTTAGTAAGTTTAATTTATATTTTTAAAAAAATCATTTTAATTTTAATTTTAAAATATTTTTAATCTATCATACTTAATTGGTCAATGTTGCACATTTTGTTTTGAATATTTGTCAGCGAAAGAATTAAACTAATTTATAATATATATTGTACAGATCCAACACACCCCAGATCAACCCAATGCCGGCAAAAACCCATCTTTAGCATCACAGCTTTCAGGAAAGTTCATTCAATATGGTCATAGGCTTTACTCATGTCGAATTTGATAGCCATTTGTCCCCCAGCCTCATGTTTCTTTCTTTCTAAGAAGTGGAAAAATCTCAAAGGCCATCAAGATATTGTCTGTTATTAGTCTATCAGAAATAAAGGTACTCTGGTTTTCTAAAATCACTAACGGAGGGCTTTTTTCAGTCTATTTGCCAAGGTTTTAGAAATAATATTGTAGAAAACATTGTAGAGGGAGATAGGCCTGAAATCCGTTGTCCGCTTAGGTTCCTTTATTTTTGGTATTAGAACAATGTAGTTTTCATTTGTATTCTCCAAACGGCCACCACCATTTGGATTAGTCAGTGCAGCTCTTATAGCATCCTCTCCAATAATTTCCCAAAAAGTTTGGAAGAATAAAAGGGATCTACCATTAGGGCCTGGGGATTTGTTGGGGTGCATTTGCCATGGGGCCTCCTTTACTTCTTTCTCCACAAAAGTCTTGTTAGTTGTTCATTTATTGTCTCATTTACTCCCAACTAACTTCCTTTCAAGATCTGCTCACTAGGCCTCGGGTTACCTGACATAAAGAGTTCCTTGAAGTAGTACACAATTATAGATTTCATAGCTTCCTCATTCTCTTGCCACTGCCCGTTGAGATCCACAATACCTTTGATTCGGTTTCTTCGTTGTTTTTGCGTTGCTTTTGTTAAAATTTGTAAATTTAATTGGCCATTGAATTTCAGAATTCAATAGCTGAATTCAATTAACAATTGAATTAGCCATTCAATTGGTAATTGAATTCTAGAATCAATGCCACTTATTGACAACTGATTCCTTTTGTAACCCTCAATGAGTGAGAGAGAGTCTATATAAGCTACATTCCTCCTTTCAGTTTTTAAGGTAGAGAAATATAGAATACAGACAGAAAGTAAGTGATAGAAATATAGAGCACAGACAGAAGGTAAGTGAGAGGAGGAAGAGAGATATAGATTACAACAGCAAATTGTGAGAAAGAGAGAAACAGACGAGGTACGTTCGTAGCCAATCCTTGGTGGTCTTTCAACGGTCGGGTTAACCGTTTTATCATGGGAGAGTGACGCTGGTGGAAAACCTACAATACCCTCGGTAGGCGGTGAATCATTCTTAAGAAAACTTTATTTGCAGGACTCGATTTTCAAAATCTGTTCATATTATTTATGCAATTTCGTTTCTGTAAATTCTATTTATTATAATTGTTGAAAGTTAATAAAGATGTATTTTCTGGATCACCGAACATGTTTCTTATGGCGTGATATTTCTCCCAAAAACTTTCTCATGGAAGAACTTGGTATTCGATCCTCCTATTTAAGCCAATTGGTTCTCGCCCTCTGGCACCTCATCATTTTTTCTCCTAAAGAAGCTCTTCAATTTCAGCACGGAGTTCCCTCTCAATGTCCTCCAAATCATAACATTGGGCCTTTAGATGCAGCAACTCTTGTCTTTTCTTCCTTAAATTACTCTGAACATGCCCAAATTTAAACCAGTTCTATCGTTCTAGTGCTTTCCAACTGAAAAGAATCATTCTTCCTGGCAGGGCTGCCACACAGCCACCGCCGAATCCACCTCCTGGTCACCATTGAAGAAATCATACTTCAGTTTTTTTCTCCCATTCAATTCTATGTCGCCCACTTTCTTTTGCATACATACTCGAATTCATCTTACATCTCCTTCATCAATGCATACATTGCACTCTTTCTCTATCGTTATTATTGAAAGAATATAAAATGTAATAGTTCTTTAATTAATAATTAAGAACAAGAACCTGACAAGGTTTAGGACGATCGAACCCCCAAGTACCTGCGTACCGGCGCACCTGCAAAACAAGCCTCCCGGCCGGTGGCCGGCGGGAGGCCCTATGACGCCCAAGTTAGACGGGCTTTGAGAGAGAAGTTGTTTAGAGAGAGAAAGTGCTATCTCATACTTTTGCCTTGAGCTAGGGTGCCTATATATATAGAGAGAGAGAGCTAGCCCCCATGTCTTGTCATCTTACCCTTAGGGTGTGTTTGGTTGGATTTAATCCTTTAGTCAGTTTTTTGTCACTACAATAAGCCCACAGCTTCTACATGCTCCGACAAGGGGAGGTGGAAGCTTCATGTATCCTGGGTCTATTTCAAAAAACTCCATTGAATTATGCTGTCGTTCAACTTTGAGTCGAATTAGAACTTTTTGTACCTAGTCAAGCTAGAATTTTGGCGCGCCTTGTTTGACAGGATATGTTGAGTAATTTCAATATGAGGGCCTCTCAACAAAAGATGAAGAAATCTCAAAATTGCCACATTTGGAGATTATCATGACTTGTGCCCAGCAGCGATCGTTTCAAGGCGACTGGAGCTTTTCCCGCGTAAGCAAGTAGCTTTTGTGCCTAGACTTGACCTTGAGGTCAACTAGGGCTTTTCATCGTCTAGCTGAGCTAGGGCCTAGCCAAGCTAGGGCTTTCTTGCCCAGGCTTAACTTGGGAGTCAACTGGGACTTATACTGCCCAACCGAACTAGGGCTTTATGGTTGGTGCCTAACATGCTAGGATTTTAAGTGTTATTGATCCCGCAATCGTCAAAAGAACTAAATCTACAACAGTGATAATCTTTGTGATGATTCCCGAGCTAGATTGCTGAGTTGAAAGTCCGAGCTGAGCTCCGTAATAATCTGAGATATCTGCCATGCTTAGAAGCTTTGGAGAGACTGACCCCTTGAGCTGGAACCTTCGCCCTTGTTTCACAGGTTTAGACTAAAGGGGAGAATGGAGCCCCCAAATTTTTTTGGAGAGCTTTGAAATATTCAATTTTCTTCTCTTTCTCAAGAAAGAAGCCTCGCCGCCGAGCTAGAGGGGACATATGCTAAATTCCCTTTTTGCAAGGTATCCCGTCATTCAACCCATCAAGATGTCATTGAGTTGGATGATGACGATGTTACCAATGATGTTCCAGCCGCACGATTACCAGTTGTAATAATCGAATCGGCCGATGAAGAGATAGGACATCAGAGATCTTTTAACACGTAGTGCTGATAGGATTTTTCGTTTTGAGCCAGTTGTTTTGCTGGGTTATAAAATCATCTGTTGCAGTAGAACCATTTTGCCCTTGTCCTTCCTCGATGCATAATTCTGAAGCAAAAATAAGTACTAAGCTCCATGCATAACCGGGTTGCCGAGCTGTGGAGCTTTTGCCGAGCAGTGATCTTTGCCGAGCTTTTGCTGAACAGTGGAGCTCGAGAAGCCGAGCTACGAAGCTTGAGAGGCCGAGCAGTGATCTTTGCCGAGCTTTTGCTGAACAGTGGAGCTCGAGTCTTTGATGCCCAGGTTTGAGTTTAAGCCGGCTTGGACTTTTACTGCCTAGCTAAGCTAGAGCCTAGCTGACCTAGGGCTTTCTTGCCCAAGCATGACTTGAAGTCATTTAGGACTTTTTTGCCTAGCCGAGTTAGGACTTTCTTGCCCAAGGCTTGACCCGGAGGCCAACTGGGACTTTTGCCTAGCTGATCTAGGGCTTTCTTGCCTGAGGCTTGACCCGGAGGCCAACTGAGACTTTTGCCTAGCTGAGCTAGGACTTTCTTGCCCGAGGCTTTACCCGGAAGACAATTGGGACTTTTGCCTAACCGAGTTAGGACTTTCTTGCCCAGGCGTGACTCGAAGTCACCGAGTCTTTTTCGCCTAGCCGAGCTAGGACTTTCTTGCCCAGGCGTGACTCGAAGCCACCGGAACTTTTGCCTAGCCTAGTTAGGACTAGAACTTTCTTGCTCAGGCGTAACTTGAAGCCACTGGGACTTTTGCCTAGTCGAGCTAGGACTTTCTTGCCCGAGGCTTGACCCGGAGCCACCGGGACTTTTGCCTAGCCGAGCTAGGACTTTCTTGCCCGAGGCTTAACCCGGAGGCCAACGGGGACTTTTGTTGCCCGTGCTCTGCATCTCTCGTATGATCTTCTTCTACGGTGAAGGAACTCCTACTTTAATAGCTCAATTGTTGCAGCTAAATGTCGGGACTAGTGATATAGGACCTTTGCACTTGATTTCTCAACAATAGTCGAAACAGAGATGAACCAAACAAGTGTCAAGCATCGGGACACCGAACTGAGGTAGCGATCTGAGACAAATACCGAGCTGAGCATGAACTTGAGGGAGGGGACCGAGACCCAGGCTACCAAATTGATTCTTCATTGCCGAGAATAAAT
>JAULJZ010120478.1:0-11233 GCA_032270985.1 Heliamphora pulchella
GGGAAGAGAGAGAGAGAGAGAGAGAGAGAGAGACAGAGAAGGGTATGGTTGGGGAAGAGAGAGAGAGACAAGGGTATTTTTGTAATTTAATTTTTTTTGTTAACGCCGTTTAAAAATAATTAACGCCAAGTAGTGTCAATATAATTATTTTAAATATGTGGGTTTGACTGTATTTGACCGAAACGTCATGGGAGGTTAGTGTAATTCATCCTTATTTTTTTTTAAAATCATTATTATTATAGTACAAATCCTTAAATATTTTAAAATTATATAGGTCTGTTACTCTATTTTTAAAAAAAAATGTAATACCCTTCCATTAAAATATTTTTAAAAATGTAATATTTTAAAAATAATTAGCCCCTGCCTACAAATCCCACCTCAAGAAAGGTATGAAGAAACCACCACTTAGATTAACCACAAAATCTTCACGGAAATTTATGAAAAAAAACAAGAAATCTTAGCCAATTAGGTTTTTTCTATGAAGTGATTATGTTTTTACCCTTTTGAGTATTGTTTATTGCCTCACGTTTTCTGAGTGTGACACGTTGTATAGTTTTATTAAGATAGAGTCGTGTTTGTGGATCTCTGGACGTGGATATGAATAGAGTCGTGTATTTGTCTTTGTGAAAAAAAGAAAATTTTATTTTTAACTTTGTGTGGAAAGACAAATAAGTGTGTTTGTAATTATCTCTGTTTATAAAAACTCATTTTTGTAATTGTTAAAAGAAACAAAATCCAGACTTTCAATCCAATTCAAGAAAGTTCACGCCCTTGTTATTACTAATTGGCCCTTGTTATTACTAATTACCTTTGTCTCACTTTACTATTATCTTTCGTCGACTATGCTCGCAAGGTGTTCGACTAAATTCTCCAACCAAATCAAACCAAAGCCAACTAAACCAATTTTCACTAGTTGTTAACCAAACAAAATCTTATCACCTAAAATATTGATAATTGTTGCCAACTACTCTGTTAGAGTAAACGTATGACGGTTACATGTATTACTGGTAGTTACGTCTTCTTCTTTTCACTGAATCTTTGCCAAGTGTCATATTTCAAGCACTCTCTCTTCAAATTTAGTTGGTTTGTCACTTGATTGGCCTTCTTGCTCGACAAGTTTTCTCTTCCATGAAAATCGCAAAATCATGGCTCAACTACGCTCAACAGGACAGTTCCTTACTTCTTTTATCGATGAGTTATATTAAAAAATATAGTGTAAACAATGCTCTAACTTTTTAAAGATGAGAGTCATCAAATTCTTGAAAAGTTGTACTATTACATCAATACTAGATTTTTTGATAACTATTAGTGGCTAGAATTTTAATCGATAAAAAATACAGTGGAATGTACATTTTTTTTTTCAAATTAAAATCACTAACAAAAGGCATCTATGGCTTGGCGTGACTTCTTAAATGCCTATTTATGTTATGCATTTTACTAAAACTTAGTTTTGAGAAATTAAACAGCCATAGATGACTCTTAAATAGTAAGACATCTTTACTGTCGATTTTTTTTCTCTTTTTTTTATCATTTTATTTCAGATATTTTATAATTTCTTAAAAAACTTACATTGTCCACCCAATGAGGATAAGGTTTTTGGGACATAGGTCGTTCAGTCATTCGAAAGCCTGAACTATACAAGTTTTGAACAATTTTTGATTATTTATTTCAGATTGGCCTCTAATTGTTGGCCAATCACAAAAGAAATTTTTGAAGATTGTTAAACTTGTGGTACAAGTTGTTCAATCCAACAAAGATCAACTGGTAGTTGAGAAGGACACACCCCTGTAAGTAGCCTTACAGGCTCCATTATTGGCCTATATCTTGAACCTGATTCTAATGTAATTCTTGAATCGTAAATAGTATTATAATATACTTGTTATTGGTAGCTCGTTGTAGGGACCATTGATGGTCCTTGAGGCTCTACTTGTGTTCTTACAGGCGATAGGTTGACATTCACCACCACAATTGGTGGATTAACCATTGGTGCCATTTCTTATTTGAGACCAATTATGGTCTTTTTCATGACCAAAACCAACTCTCGGTTTCCTTCAGTATTAGGGTTGGAAAAAACTTCCATAAGTTATTGTATTAATTCGTGAACAACAAAACTTTTTTAGCCACTTCTTTGGCCCACTTCATGGTCACCTATTATCGGGTGTTGGTTGACATTGACCTCGTTACTGGCCTCTACTAAAGCAACTTTTTCTTGAACTGCTTTATCTTGCCTATGTGTGTTAACCATTTCTTCCGATTCAGTATACTGTCCCATCGGGTGTGTCAAAAATTGTTAACCAAATAAAAACTTTTCCCTCGGGATCGATAGGAAAACTGAATTATCAAGCAATTGCATTGAGGTTTGAAGCCTTGTTTTAGGGCTTTATTGGAGGAACTTGTAATTCAAGAGGTCAAACGAAAGTAAAAGAGAACTTTTATTGCTAAAAAATTGAAGACAATTGTAATGCGAAAAATAAAAGTACAAGAATCTAAATCTAACCTAATTAACAAGTTAAAAATAAAAAGACCGATGTCAAGTGTTGTGTGTAGCTTTGACTTTTTGTGATTAGGCGTATTCATAGGTATTGAAATCTATTCCCCCTCAATTATTGACTAAAATATTGGTAATTGTTGCCAACTGCTCTGTTATTGGAAACGTATGATGTTTACACACCGATGTCAAGTGTTGTGTGTAGTATTGACTTTTTGTGATTAGGCCTATTCATAAGCATTGAAATCAATTCCCCCTCAATTATTGACCGAAATATTGGTAATTATTGCCAACTGCTCTATTAGTGGGAACGTATGACGTTTACATGTGTTATTGGATAGTTATGCCTTCCTCTTTTCACTGGATCTTTGAGAAGTGTCCTTTTTTTAAGCGCTCTTTCTTCAAACTTAGTTGGTTTGTCGCTTGACTGGGCCTCCTCGCTCGACAAGTTTTGGCTTCGAATGGAAACCACAGAATCATGGCTTAACTTCGTTCGACAAGACAAGTCATTACTTCTTTTGTCGATGAATTTATTGTAAAATATGGAGTAAACACTAGTTCTCAAGTTATTTTTCGTTGTTGGCAAGAGATATAGGTGAAGAAATTTATTTATTAGTGATATGTATATATCTTTGTATATATAGCTTTATTTTGCTATCAATCTTATAGAGGATAATGAGTAAGAGCAGAGTTAACTGTAAGATATCGCTGATGTAAGGGTATCGTCGAAGGAAGACTCAAAAAGTAAGATTTCGACAGCAGAGAGAATGAACTTGATCGTCGGCGTATGATTTAATGGCATTGAGCTTTTGATCTCCGACTAAAACTATATATTATTCGTCAAAAGAATGAGTGAGTATTTTGAGGAAAAAACAATTGGATGGGTCTATAGATATCTTGTGTCAAGACTTAAAGCGAGAATTCAAACCATACCAAATCAAATTAAATTAATTTTTTTTGTCCCAATTAATTGAGGTCAACTGTATAAATCTTTTTACGTCATTCTACTCTATTAAAAGTTAAATCATTGTTAGTTTTAATAAGTTCATATTCTTTCTTAATATATCCTTTTGTTAAAATTTAATCATCAATATTCAAATACAAATAAAAGTACATGCATGCACACATCAAAGAGTAAATCACACAAAAATTTATGTGGTTTGGAACAATTTGTTTACGTCCACTGGTGAGAGAGATAATCCAATATAATTTTAGAATGCACAATTATGAGACAAAAATTACCTAAAATTCGAACACTCACAACTCAAGTTTTAAAATAAACTCTATTTTTTGCTCAAGAGTTACTCTAGTGCTCCAGGTATTTTTTTATCTTTACTTACATCTCTACCATTTTAATTCAACTCTCAACACAATTACTAGAATTATAAGGTTTTTATTTATAAGCAAACCATAAAAATCATAACCTCCCATATAATTATAAAACCCCAATTACATGGGTCCGTATAATATAAGACACGGAGTCAACACCCTCTCTTAGTGTTTTTATTACTCATGATCTTTTTTTTTATATTATTGCATCAATTGGTGTACGTTGTATGTGTCCAAACCACCTTAATCTATTTTCTCTCAAATTTTCTCAATTGGTGTAACTCCTACCATTTTATAAATTTTTTCAATCTTAAATTTATCTTTTCTAGTTTTACCATATATTCACCTTTATATTCTTATTTCAGTAACACTCATCTTAATTATATGGTCAGACTTAAGAATTCAACATTCTCTCCTATATAAAATCGCTAATCTGATAGCTATCCTATAGTTTTTTTAAAAAAATCTTATATGTATCCGTCGATCGCATAAAAAGTCGAAAGCATCTCTCCACTTGAGCCATCTAACTTTATTATACGGGTTATAGAGATACCTCATCCCACTATTAGCGGAATTATAAATTATTTCTGATATATAAAGAAACTTGAAAGTTATTACTAATAATTTAAATTTAAGTATTTTGGGTAGCGTTGTTAGCCTCTTTAATTTACTAGGCTAGTAGTCTACTTAGATCGTTAAAAATAGTATTAGAGCCAGCCCTGATTTCCATGTAGGGTTTCGTGTTGGTGTGGATCGAGGAGTAGAAGCTCCGAAGAGAGGTAGAGATCTCGAGGTTGTATACCTTGTCATGCTTATGGGCACATCGGTGGAAGATAGAAATTATGTCTGACATATAAATAAATTTATGGACTACTCCTAATAATTTGGGTTTAAGCATTTCGAGTTACGTTATAAAGCTCTTTATTAAATTATCGGGTCAGCGGTCCACTTGGTTCGTTATAGTTACATTATTTAAAATCTCTCCATCTTTGTTAATAATTAAATTTAGATAATGAAAATATTCACTTATGTGAGAATAAATCTGCAAAACAAAATGAACCCATAAAAAGAGAAAAATTTGAGCACACCATATGATTGTGTCCATTTAATATTAGAGGCATCATTTGTATGTATGGACTTAAGTTGGAAGCTCAAAGTACATGACATGTTTGGGCAAATGTTATTTATTGGCTTAATAGCTTATTTTTGCTTGTTTTAGCTTAAAATTCATAGAATTTGGCTTATTAGCTTATTTTTATTTATTTTTATTTTTTTTGAATTTGTTTTTATATTTTAATTAAAAAAATTTACTTTTCGACTCGTCTCAATGAGAGAAATCTAAAAAATATAATAATTTAACTAAATAATAAAAAAAATTCACTAAATACAAAAAATTTATAATGATAAATAAGCTAATAAATCAATAAACTAAATTCACCCATTTAGGGTCTTTGTTGATGCCGTGCATGCATACATCATAGCCAAATAAATTATCATCGTTCTTGAGTCCATTATATCCAAATTATTTGTTTTCCCAAGAATAAAAAAGAAAGAGAAAAAGGCAAAAATCTCATCCTAAATGTCAAATTAACTTTGAACATTTCTTGCAGACCCATGGCCCAGTAATTTGGAGATATTAATTATCAGTCGCCCACTGGATTTTGACGTCTGGTCCATCAGGTGCACTGTCACTCACTAGTGTTTTTATTCAATAATATAATAAAAAAAAACTGATTGAGTAAAATAATATTAAGTCACATTTGTTGAATAAGTGAAAAATAATATCAGTCTGCATCAAACATTTTAATTTATCGAGAATATTGCGTGCGTACCATTAGCTATATGGTATTTTGAAAATACCTTATAATTTGCATTAATTTTGCTATTAGCGTCGCAACAAACAAGGACCGATGCAATGGGCGGATCGAGATGATCCTCACTTTTCATGTTTAAAAATAATACTATCATAAAAAAGATCATGCTAATTAACAACAGTTCAATAAGTTGTCGTTAAGAGTTTAATGAACAAAAAAAGCTTTAACAACGACAAACTTTGAGAGGCGGGGTTTAATTACGATTTTTATAAATATTAATATATTTTATATAAATATTAATATATATACTTTTTTACTATTATTGAGAGCCCTAAATTCTTTCATTAGTATTTTCCTTATAAAAAATATATTCTCAAAAAACATTACTTTTTACAATAAAATTTTTCATGCTTTTCATTGTAAAATATTTCGAGGGAGCCAAAAGATGGAACTCGTTTATTAAAAAAAATTGGAACTCCTATATTTAAAGTTTGTTTGGCAACCGATTTTAAGCCTATTTTTTTGGCTTTAAACCAAAAAGACAAAAAAAAAATCATTTAGTTTGAAGATTTTAAAAATATAATTTTTATAAAAAATAGATATGTATAATAAAAGTTGTAATATTTTTTAAAAATATAAAAAAATTTATATAAAAAGCCGAAAATGATAAAAGCCTTTGAATTGAAAAACGAGGCTTTTTAGCTCTTTAGGCTTTTAAACAAAAAGAAAAAAAGCCGACTTTAAACCGGTTCTAAGTCGGTTGCCAAACGAGGACTTATTATTTTATTTCTTTTTTTTGGCCAAGAAAACTTCTAAATTGATGAGGAATAGAGTATAGTCTGTTTCTCAGTGAAAAGGACATGTATTTCTTCCCATGGATGTTAAGATCGGAAGAGTCTCGGCTTTGAATATTCCATTTTCTTAAGGGGTACAGACAAGTGACAGCATGAGAAAGGGAATTCTTCCAAGTAGCAGTTTTGGGAAGGATCAAGATGAGAACCTTTGAGCTTTGGACCAAACATATGCAAAAAAATGAAGCTTTGTGGTCCATGCATGCCACGGCTCTGCCGAATTAGATTGAGAGAAAAGGGGATAAAGGTAGCTGGCTATGGTGATTTTGTTGAGAAAAAAGAAGATTTCTCCCTGCTGTGAAGGAGGGTCTGAGTCCTGGACGATGGTTGGCTGAAAATCGGCTCGTCGGCACTAGCGAGGGGCATTCGGGTAGAGCTTGAGGCCGTCCAGACAGAAGTTGGTAGCAAACCAATAGAAAGTGGCGTCTGAACGGGGTTTTATGCCGTTTGGATGATGCAACGCTGACTGGGCATCTTTTTAACTCTAAGGGCTCATTTGGTATGTTGGATAGAATTGGAAAAGATATGATAAAAAAGACGGTAAACAAGAAACGTTTTAACTTTCGCATCAAAGATACTAAAATTTACATGTTATTTTTCTATTCTTGTGGATAACCTAATCTCATGCTGTTAAAATTTAAAAAGTGCAGTGATTCATGCAATGGTTTAAATCGTGTGCATAGCATTATTGGTTCACACACATTTAAGATGAAATTACATTATTCATACATTTTTTTAGTGTAGCATTGCTGGTGATCACATGGTCACACTTCTTCAATTTTGACCTTATTCTTATATCATAACTAGGAAAAAATACATTTTCCGACCCTTTTGGAACAGAAAGAAACTAGAGAATTGTTGGGAAAGTATGAAAGAGTGGTGGAAGATTAGGTAAATGTTAAAAAAATGTTCTCTAATTCCAATGCAGACACAGGCTCGATCTTTTCACCAAACCAGCTTAAAACTAAGCGAAAAGGTACATATGGATTGGGTCTGGCTTCTCTCGAGCCCCTTATAGGACCGGATTGGTTCAGTTGGGCCACTTCTTAGCTTAAATTAGACCTATTTTAATAATTGAAATCGTTTATTTTATTATTCATAATTTATATATTATTACTGTAAAAAATTAAGTTGATCAGATATCGTTAATTACTTTAATAAATTAACTTGATTTTTTACAACAATAATATATAAACTATAAATAATAAAATAAACAGTTTAAATTATCAAAGCAGATCTATTTTAAACAAAAAAAAATAATCCGAATAGGCCGATGCAGTCCCAAAAGGAACCGGAGAGATGCCGTTCTCATATGATTATAGGTTAGCCCGTGCACTGGAAGAAAGTTCTCAAATCTGGAGGTAGGGAAGGTTAAAGCCATGATTGGTAACTTGATTTTTTTACCTTTTTCGTTAAAAACGTAAAAAAGTCAATTTTGTTCGTTTAGTAAAAAAAATAGAAAAGCTAAAAAGTCAAAAAATTAAATCAAATTATAAACTCCTAAAATATTCAAATCAAATTTTTACCACTTTTAAAATATAATAATATCCTTTATTTATAACTTATTTACTACCACTACCAATTACATATAATTATTAATATTAAATATATAAAACGATAAAAAAATAACTTTGAAAAAAAACAAAAAAGTTAGCTTTTTACCCAAACAATCAATTTTTAAAAAGCTAGCTAAAAAACTAAGTTATCAAACAACATACTTTTAACTCAATTTAACTTTTTGACTAAAAATACAAAAAAAATAAAAAATAAAAAAAATAATTTTTAAGCTAATTACCAATCGGGTCCTAATTCTAGATTGTGTCTCTTATGGCAACTTCAACTTAATTCTTTTCTTATTTATTTATTTATTGACTTTTAATATTTTTGCTCTTTTTTTTATTAGCTTAAAATATTTTTATATATTTTAAAAATGTCATAAACTTTAAGTCTTATTTGGCATCTTTAAAAAGTTAATTTTTTTTTTCAAAAAATTAGCTTTTAAACTAGATAGTTTTGCATTTCTAAAAGGCATACCAATTTTTTTTAAATTTATAACAAAAAAAGAATATACATATCCCAAACAGTCCAACTTTTATTTAGAGTAAAATAAATATAATACCCTCAGTAAAAAAAAGTCAACTTTATTTCCAAAAATAGAAAGGTGGTGCTATTATTCCAAATGCTACAGCTTCAAAGAAAATTTAAGAATATATTAAATATTTTAACATAAAGCTAAAAGAAAAAAACAATCTTAAAAAAATTATACCAAATAATTTAAGTTTTTTTCTTTCACTTTTTTTAAATAAGCTAAATCTTTTAAAAGCTAAATTTTTTAAACATCCAAACTAGAGCTTATTATAAACGTCAATTTTTTTATAAAATTTATATTTTTTAAATATACTTTTTGAGATCTATTAAAGAAGACCTATAGTGCATATAAAATAATATAAAATATTGTAACAATTTCTTTTCAACTGAGCCTTTTGCTTAAAGCCAATTTATGCTAAATAAGTAAAAAATTTATTTGATAAATTTTATTGATGACTTACAAGCTCTTTAATTGGTAAATTTTATGGGTGACATAAAGACTAAAAGCTCTTTATCATTTAAAACTTTTGTTTGAATAGGGTATTAGTAACTTATTTATGACAATTATTATGTTATAAATTAAATAAATTTAACTGTGGTAATTTAATGAAAGTTATTGTAAAGTCTGTATAAAATGGCCTCTTGTCTTGAAGAGAGAAATTTCGGAGATGTGTTGGGAGGAGTAAGAAAGTTAGAGATATGTATGTTGGGAGATCTTCTGCTGTTATATTATTTTCTTA
Source organism: Heliamphora pulchella (assembly GCA_032270985.1). Lineage (NCBI taxonomy): Eukaryota > Viridiplantae > Streptophyta > Magnoliopsida > Ericales > Sarraceniaceae > Heliamphora > Heliamphora pulchella. The sequence goes on from JAULJZ010120478.1 coordinate 9,311, forward strand.
CTATTGTTTCTTATTTTATAGATAATTTAATTTGTGATTTGTTGATATTCTTATAGTAAACGTGAATACTGGACGAGAAATTTTTTTGAATACTTAGGTTCTATTTTAGAATTGATACACTCTGTTTGAATTTTCAAGTCAGAAGAAATATTATAAGTATTAAAACAGTAACTACATTGACTTTTAATTTCACATGACACCTCTATTTTTATTATTATTATTACTTTATATTTTATTATTTTTAATATATTAAATTTAATATATTTTATTATTTTTAATATATTAAATTTAATATATTTTTTTAATTTTTTTATGGTGGCACTCTACTGGGAAAAATGTTGCTATCAACTGTGTTTTCTTTCAGGAACCCAATTATTGAGAACTCGTTGATAACGTTTACAGTTTTTTATTTTTGTTTACAAAAAATAAAAAATAATATTTTTATTTATTTTTATAAAAAAACAAAAACAAAAACATGATTGGCATATAAATGTTTAGAAAGTGATAATTGGAGGTTACAGATGAATATAGTGGTCAGATGTGTTATTCGGTGATAATAGTAAGAGATAGCAATGGTGGTCGAAAGTAGTGGTCGGAGGTAGTGGTTTGAGCGGATGGTCGGAGGTGATGACCGAATGATAGTAGTTGGAGGTAGTGATCGTTTGTGGTGATCGAAAATGGTAACAAGAGACGATGGTCGGATGTGGTGGTTGGAGGCGGTGGTCGAAATTAGTAGCCGAATGTAGTAATTGGAGGTAGTGGAAAAAAAAATACAATCAAATCTTGTTTACAAAACAAGTGAAAACACATTTTTTCTGTTTATAAAAATTTTATAAATTTTGAAAAATTTTTACAATTTTTTGAAAATAAAAATAATTACCAAATATTTTTTTATTTTTAATTTACAAAAAATTTAAAAATAAAAATAAAAAATATAAACATTATCAAACGACGCCATGAATGTTTTGATGTTGGTTTTTGGGTGGAGGGTACTATTAATACCGTAGTCAATCTGAGATGAGTAAGAAAAAAGTAATAAAAGAAATTGACGGGATCTGTCGGCAAACTCGCGCGAGCGGTTGATTTTTTGTATATGAGGTAGGGCCCGGAATTCTAGTTTTTTTAGCTTTTTAATTAAAAGCGTAAAAAAATTAATATATATGGTCTAATATTTGATTAAAAAAATTAAAAAAATTAAAAAGTGTAATAAAAATACTAGGGTGTTTGAGATTGTTGAAACTAGTAGATTATAAATTATAATTTATAGTAAATTGTAAGTGTTTAGTAAAAAATTATAACTTGTAGCATAAATAGAAAAAAAAAAAGTAGTTAAAATTTATAACAGAAGTTGTAAGTGTTTTAAAAAAATTATAACTTATAACTAAAATCGATACCAATAAGCTAAAAATTAAGCCAAAAAGTTTCGCCAAATATCCCATTAACTCTTAAAATAATTTATTTAAATTTCAATCACTTTTAAATACAATTATACTTCTCATTCATAATTTATTTACTATCACTACCAACTACATATAATTGTTAATATCAACTATATAGAAAGACAAAATCATTTAATTTAAATAAAAAATAAAAAAAATTAACTTTTTACTCAAACAAGTAACTTTAAAAAACTAGCTTAAAAACTAAATTATTAAATAATTTATTTTAAATTAAATTAAAATTTTTAACTAAAAACACAAAAAAAATAAAAACAATAACTTTTAAAACTTGTTACCAATGGAGAGTTAATGTCGTGGCTTCGCGTCATTCCAAACGGCGTTGATTCCGGTGATTCTTTTCTTTTTTTGTCTTCTCTTCTCTTCTGTGAGGAACTACGTGATGATTTTCAAATTTCAAAGCAACATGTCTCTATCTTAAATCTCTCCAATACCTTTTTCCTGTTTTCCCTAGAATTATTTTCGT
>JAULJZ010120489.1:0-11231 GCA_032270985.1 Heliamphora pulchella
GTGTATATATATATATATATATATATATATATATATGTGTGTGTGTGTGTGTGTGTGTGTGTGTGTGTGTGTGTGTGATCTTAATTGTTTGCCTGCTTTCTTGTTCCTGGGTATGGGGTGCTGTTTAAGGAGGAATAGTCTAGACAATAGCATGCGCTAGCTAAGCGCTCAAGCACTTTTGCGCCAATGCGCGCTTGCTGAGCGCTCAAGCACCCAGGCGCTAATACGCGCTCGTGGAGCGCTCGAGCGTCATTGCCTAGGTGCTTTAAAAAGTTGTGGGCCCCTCTCATGCTCTCACTTTTCCCTCTCCCTTTCTCCCTTTAGACTTTCTCTGGCATTCCTCTGCTTTTTCGGTAGCTCTTTTCGACAGCTTATTCTGGCAGCATTTTTTGGCGACAATCCATCTTCTCGGCTTCTCGTCGCATCTCACATGGGTATTCCTCCGTCTCCCTCTTTTCTTTCTTTTTTCTCTCTCTTCTCTTTCCTCCGTTTCTCTCTTTTGTTGTTTTGTTCTTGCTTGTTGTGGGGTTGATTTCTTCCTGGTCAGCGAGCCTTCTGGGACTAAGTCTCGATGGTGGAAACACCTGAGCCGTCTCAGGTATGACGTGTTTATTTCCACCCGGGCCAAGAAGCAATATGCTACTCTAACCAATCAGGGTGTATTGGTTGAGCGGATCGTCCATATTCACACCTTCGTGGATAATAATCTCGCTGCCTAGTTCACCGTGCGTGGCTTAAACGGAGCGTGCCAGGGCCATGGGGTTGTGTTTTCTAAGATGGTTCGGGATTTTTATGCCTACACCTCCGATATTTCTTTCAACACATATGCCCTCACGTCTTGGATTAGGGATCGGCAGTTTATCCTCACCGTTGAGGATGTTGCGACCCTTTTGGGGACTTTGTTTGCTCCGGACCCCTAATTTTCTTTTGATGAGGCGGTGGCCCTGATCCTCCGTGAGGTCACTCGGGAGCTCACTAATGGCATTCATTGCTATAAGCCCACCATCAAACAGGCTCATCTCACTCCTCCCTATCGAGCCCTGAACAAAATCGTTGCCTCCATTATCGACCCTATCGGCCATACCTCTGACATCCCGCCCATTTGGGCTGAGCTTCTGTACTCCATTGGGCATGGTTTTTCTTATGACCTTCCCCAGCGTATCTGGTTTCAGATCGCAAGTCATGCCTTCCAGCCCCAGGGCACTACGGGTCTCCCCATATGCAAAATGAAATGAACGTATGCTATGTTCTTGTCAGATGATTTATGTTTATTTATCTACTTATATATATATATATATATATATAGTATTTGTTTCACGCCGGTATCTAACATCTTTCGTATTAGGTTTGAAAGCGCCATTCTCATCATGTCTAGCCTGTTGGCATTAAAGATAGTTTATGTCACGCCCCAAACTCCGGGCCACGTAAAACACCCACAAATAATCATGCATAACATGTACCCCGATGTTATACTCTCAAATAAAAGCATGCATGCATTTTATATACTCGCCCAAAGGCTTATAAAACACGGTTCCAACCCCAAAAATATATAAACATACATGGTCCAAAAGAAACAAAAGGAAGATTACAAATCTTCCGCCCCACTGGCACCTCCGAATCAACTTGCATGATCAGTACCTGGAAAATATTTCAAATCTCACATCATGAGCCAGAGTTCAGCAGAAACTAGATAAACATGAAATAGAAGCTGAACATGCTAGCAGAATAATATGTATGCTACGACTCGCCCGAGCCTCAAAAATACTTTGAAAATAGTTTTATATCACGACTCACAAGAGCCTTGAAAACAGTTTTAAAATGGTTCTGTATACATATAAAAATGCTACAATGCTTCACATGCAAAGATCGACTCCTACGAGCCTCGACTCTCACGAGCCCATATGCAACATAGTTATATACATCGACTCACATGAGCCTCAAAGATAACAGGTATTTGTATGAAGCACAGGTATACATATCTATATCGACTCTCACAAGCCCCAGCAGTAGTTCTGTAATAACCCAGTGATACACACCCAACACAAGGATGTTCTCGGACTTTCACCGAAGGACCACAACCCCATCTACTACACAGTTAACCAGAGTTAACCTATGCAACACATGCAACTCACGCGACACACACCACCTACACGATGCAACACAAGCATCCCACACAACGCACCATGTGCAACACACGCAACACATGCCTCTTCAGGACCACTTTTTTGTCCTTCAGATACATGCACACAGATGCATCGTTAGGATCCCTTTTTCCATACTTTCGATTTCCACACACACACACATGCATTGCTAATTAGAGTTAACATATATCGAACCCCTTTTCCATCCACGTTAACCAAAGCTAACGTTCATCGAACCACTTTTTCGTCCACAGACCACTTTTCCGTCCACAACACATCGGACCACTTTTCCGTGCACACACATATAAATAAAATTAGAGTTTTATATACACAAGGACCACATATCCGTCCCACAACATGCATGAATAAAACTAGAGTTTTAAATGCACAAAACCACGTAAAACACTACGTTTCACATAATGACGCCATATATCCCGCCACGACATCACATGCCACACAACCTGACATCCACTCACCTGGACAACCCGTCCTCTCACCCGGACAACCAACAATGCAGAAAATCAAAACCTAACCCGAAGGCCAACACCAAACCTCCCATAACACGATTTTCACAAATGTTTTCACAAAACCTAGCTTTTTCCCAAAACTCCCTTTTTAGAAAAGAAAGTTGGACCCAACACGTCCCACACCTAACGATGCACCAACCACCACGCACACAACCGTGCACTAACACCACGCATCTAACCATACACGTCAACCCCGAGAATGACAACACAACCCGAGCAACTCCTGATGCCACCACACGACCCCCAAGGCCACAACACGACCAACCCCCAACAAGAAACGACCCACACCCCTCTTCATGGATCCAGTTGACAGAACTCCATAATTCCATCAATCAAAAAGCCACAAGAAGAGAGCAGACGATTGAACCTCATAATTCAATCGACCAAAAAGCCACAACACAACCACCATAACAACAAAATGCCCCCACACAGGACATCAGTAGACTGGACCCCCACCCAATCGACTGAAAAAGGCTACTAGAATTTTGCAAAATTCCCCCAAAACATAGGTCAATCGACTAACTTCCTAGTGCAGTTGACTGAACCCCACAACAAACGATCCAGTCAACTGAACCACCTAGTTCAGTCGACTGACCCCCGACAAAAATTGACTCCAAGCTACGGGAACCACCATCTCAACCCCAAACGAAAGCCTCCAAACTCCCTTTCAACACCCTCAGACATACCCAAGCCCTCAACAACCACAAAACCTCGAAAGGAACACTCAAAACCCAATTCCATCAAACTAAAATCAACCAAAATGGTTTTGAACCAATACCTAACTTTTGAAACGAAAATCTATTTTTCATGCATTTTTTAACCGTTGAAAGCACATACAATTACATGTAGCACCATTATAAAACACGAGAGTCTAGGATCTTACTTCGTTGAGTTAAAAACTCGACGTCTTGAACCACATGCAAAAATAGACTTCGTCGGAAAAAAAATTGTTCAGATGAAAGCATAGCCCACCACGAGAATACTAGGAATCTGTTGTCTAAATGTCGAAAATTGAGGCCCGGGCCCCCGAAAAGTTAGAGAGAATGCAGAGCTTCAAGGGTTTCAAAAACCTAAGAGAGAAGTTTCGTTTTAAAAAATATCTAAGGCTAGATATTTATAGGCTCGCCAGAAAATATCTTCTTTTTTTTTGATATCTTCATCACAACGCCCAACGACCTCAGGAACCAATCCCACATGTATATCTAAACCCGATTATGCATAAAAATGCATATAAACATGCTGTAATGAAAACGATAAATAGGGATTGAGAAACGCTAAAAAAATAAAACGGGTCAGGGTCTCACAACTTTACCTCCCTTAAAAAAATTTCGTTCCCAAAATTCATCACGAGCTCAAAAACAAATAGCCCCATCGATCACCATCGACATCGGCACGAGAAGTGGTCAACCAAACCATTCCTAGGATACGATCATGCAAGGTCGTGTACTATAAACAATGGATAACTACCTCAAAGAACAGGATCTAAGTCTCATCCAAGCCTCACAGGCTCACCAACCGACTTCTCAACACCCTGCACACAACCCACGGAGTCCATCACCAACTCCCAAATAGATGAAATGAGGTAACACAAAGCTCCCGTGCTAATAAGAACACTGGCCCAAAGTTTGCATACTCAGAAAGTACCTCTGCTCACTGGAGGGGTAGCTGCATCATCAGGCACAACTAGTGCCCTGAAAGAACTGGGATCTGCAAGGGCATACACTCAGCCCTATGTCATCCTAGCCTATTTTTCATATTATGAGACTGTCAGCTGTCGTACAAACTGTACTGAAGCACCTCGATCTAATACCCTAGAGGTCTACACTGCTGCCTGCTGATAACCTCGTCAGTCCTATACCGGTGATGCACCTACCGTGCTCGATGCATTACCTCCCTGAGGACAGTTCATAGCAATATGCCTTAGCTGACCACACCCAAAACAAACTGGCATCAAACTCTGAGACTGCTTTGGCTGTGGACAATTCACCACATGATGCCCGGGCTGTCTGTATCGATAACAAATCAACTCTCTCTGCTCTATCTTCCCGAAAGAGGCCACTGATGGTGCTGGTGCAGAAAACTACTGTCGTAACCCAGTTAGATGAAAACTAGGGCCAGAGAACTTCTGCCTCTTGCTGGAGCATCCACCTGACTGAGCCTTCATCCCGGCTTGCCGTGCATTGATCAGCCTGGAATCTCGAATCTCGCTCATGGTATTCTCAATCCTCGCTGCCGACTCCACCAACTCTGTGAAAACATACAGCCCCATCCCGGCCACTCATTTTCTGATCGCCGACCTCAAGCCCCGCTCAAACCTCCTCAACCACAACTCATCTGTACCCACCAACTCTGGTGAAAATCGGGACAAACTAGTGAACCTGGCCTCATACTAAACAATGCTCATCGCCCCTTGAGTGAGAGCATAAAACTCCTCCCTATACAAGTCCCACGAAGACTTCTCTAGAAAAACCCCTGTGAAAGCTGCCCACATGCCCTCCACAGTATTCTGGGCGTATTTTCACCACTTGTGAGGATCTCCTCTCAACTGAAAAGTAGCAAAAGGAACCCGCAAATTGTCCTCCACTATCTATAGTGTATCGAGGATCCGAGTTACCAGCTCTAACTACTCTGTAACCATAGAAGGGTTAGGATCCCTAGCAAAGGTAGGAGGATCCATATGCCTAAACTCTCGCATTGTCACTCTTGCCCTCAACTTGGGTTCTCTCCCTCTCCCTCTAGAGGTCTAAACCAGTTGACCAATAGAACCAACCAGCGCACGCAGCAACCCTACCCTATCAACAGGTCCTTGGGGAGCATTTGCATCCCCAGCATCAGGGATAAGCACATCCCCTTGACCAAAACCACGGCCACGGCCTCGACTATGGCCTCGTCCTCTCCTCGCAGACATCACGTCTATATGAAAGAAAAACAGAACATAAGATGCAGCACATCGCATGAACATAAATGCTAACCACATAAGCATGCTAACACACAGCCACATAGGTTACCGAGGAGAACCGACAAGAGCGACGCGTCCATTTGGATAACCTGCTCGGATTCTTTTGCCAAAAAATACGTCGGCCAAACGCATTTCTAACTCAACTACCAAGCTTGTTAATCCAAACTCCAGAAGGCAAGACTAATCATTCCTAAGGTTCAACCCCCATGCTCATATATACACAGCATTCACATACTCGTAAAGCTATCATGCTCATGCTATCAAATAGCTAAACACATGCAATCAAGCACACGCAATCAACCTCACCCAGTGATGCACCCTCTTCCCACGGCTCTTAGGTAATCGAACCTAGAGTTTTGATACTAAGTTGTCACGCCTTAAACTCTAAGCCACGTGAAACACCCATAAACAACCATATATAACACCCAATCACACGTTATACTCTCAAATAAAAGCATACATGCATTTTATATACTCGTCCAAAGGCTTCCAAAACACGGTTCCAACACCGAAAATATGTAAACATACATGGTCCAAAAGAAACAAAAGGAAGATTACAAATCTTCCACCCCACCGGCACCTTTGAATCAACCTGCGTAATCGATACCTGAAAACATTTTAAATCTCACATCGTAAGCTAGAGCTCGGCATAAACTAGACAAGCATGAAATAGAAGCTAAAAATGCTAGCAGAGTAATATGTATGTTACGACTCGCTCATACTTTAAAAATAGTTTGAACATAGTTTTATATCACGACTCACAAGTGCCTTGAAAACAGTTTGAAAACGGTTCCGTATACATACAAAAATGTTACAATGCTTCATAAGCAAAGATCGACTCCTACGAGCCTCGACTCTCGCGAGCCCACATGCAACACAGTTATATACATCGACTCACATGAGTCTCAAAGATAACAGGTATTTGTATGCAGCACAGGTATACATATCTATATTGACTCTCACAAGCCCCAACAGTAGTTCTACAGTAACACGGTGATACACACCCAACACAAAGATTTTTTCAAACTTTCACCAAAGGACCATAGCCCCATCTACTACACAGTTAACCAAAGTTAACTTATGCAACACATGCAACACAGGCCACCTATACGACGCAACACATGCATCCCACACAATGCACCACGTGCAACACACGCAACACATGCCTTTTTAGGACCTCTTTTCCATCCTTCAGATACCCACACACAGATGGATCGTTATGATCCATTTTTCCATCCTTCTTATTTCCACGCACACACACACATGCATTGTTAACTAGAGTTAACATATATCGAACCCTTTTTTCTATTCACGTTAACCAGAGCTAACGTTCGTCGAACCACTTTTTCGTTAACGAACCACATTTCTATCCATAACACATTAGATCACTTTTTCGTCCACACACATATAAATAAAATCAGAGTTTCATATACATAAGGATTACATATCTGTCCCACAACGTGCATGAATAAAACTAGAGTTTTAAATGCACAAATCACGTAAAATGCTCCGTTTCACGTAACAACGCCACACATCCCGCCATGACATCACATGTCACATAACCTGACATCCACTCACCAGGATTGCCTATCCTCTTGCCCGGGTAACCAACAATGCAGAAAATCAAAACCTAACCTAAAGGCTAACACTAAACCTCCCACAACACGATTTTCACAAATGTTTTCTCAAAACCTGGCTTTTTCCCAAAACTCCCTTTTTAGAAAAGAAAGTCAGACCCAACACGTCCCGCACCCAATGATGCACCAATCACCACACACACAACCATGCACCAACACTCTGCATCTAACCATGCACATCAACCCTGAGGATGATAACACAACCCAAGCAACTCCCACTGCCACCACATAATCCCCAAGGCCACGACACGATCAACCCCCAACAAGAAATGACCCACACCCCTCTTCATGGATCTAGATGACAGAACCTCATAATTCCATCAACTGAAAAGCCACAAGAGAAGAGCCAGCCGATTGAACCCCATAATTCAATCAACCGAAAAGCCACAATGCAACCACCAAAATAACAAAATGCCTCCACACAGGACATCAGTCGACTGGACCCCCACCTAATCGACTAAAAAAGGCTACTAGAATTTTGTAAAATTCCCCCAAAACACTGGTCAATCCACTGACTTCCTAGTCCAGTTGACTGAACCCCACAACTGACGATCTTGTCAACTGAACCACCCAGTTCAGTCGACTGGCCCTCGACGAAAATTGACTCCAAGCTACGGGAACAACCATCCCAACCCCAAATCAAAGCCTTCGAACTCCCTTTCAACACCTTTGGACATACTCAAGCCCTCAACAACCATAAAACCTCAAGAAACACTCAAAATCCGATTTCATCCAACCAATATCAACCAAAAATGATTTTAAATCAAAACCTAACTTTTGAAACAAAAATTAGTTTTTCATGTATTTTTTAACTAGTGAAAATACATACAATTACATGTAGCACCCTTATAAGATATGAGAGTCTAGGATCCTACCTCGTTGAGTTAAAAACTCAACGTCTTGAACCACGTGCAAAAATAAACTTCGTCAGAATAAAATTCTATTTGGATGAAAGCGTAGCCCACCATGAGGATACTAGGGATTTGTGTTAGGATTAAGCGCTTACCATCTCACCAAAACCCGCAGGTAGTGGTGAAGGCACAACTTTATTTCCTTGAAGTGTATAGCGCCAAGTGCCACAAGTCGACTGTTATTAGTAAGTGTGAAATCCCAAGAGGGGGGTGAATTGAATTTTTTAAAATTTCTTAGATTAAATATTCAAATACAAGTGTATGATTTTTTTTTTATTTCACAAGAAAATTACTTATTAAAGAACACAAGTATATTTGTACTTGTAAATAAGAACCTTTTGATGAATGATTTAAGAACAAATGTAGATTTAGAATACTCCTTGCAAAAAGACAAATATATCTTATTTGAAACTTATAAATAAAAAGAACCTTTTATTAGAAGTTTTAAGTGTAAACTTTTGTTCACTTCTTGTTAATTAATTACAACATCCTTCTTGTTTTAACAATATAAAATATAAGTTTAGCTATCAACTCTAACTTGCAAGTATGTTTAATTGATCCAAACCCTTCTTGTAAACTAGATTCAATTTTCTTTTGTATTAACAATACAAATCTTTATAAGTCAAACATTTAAATACACAGAATTCTTTTGTTATAAGATATAAGTATAAAAATTAATTTTATAACTTCTAGTTTTTAAACTTTTCTTGGTTTAAGCAAATACAAGAACAAAAAAAAAATGAATAAGAAATAAAATACAAGAGTGTGTGTGTGATATAAAAATAAACAACAAGATAATAAAGAAAGTAAAGCAAGAGAAAAATAACACCACGATTTTTACAAGGTTCGGCGCAACGGCCTACGTGCTTGCCTTAAGCCAAATGCTATGAGGATTTCACTACCTCTCCTTCAATAGGCGGAGGAGCCTCTCTCCTTAGTCTAGGCGGAGTAGCCTCTCTTGAGAATGTACCCTTCTCAAGTTAACCCAATTCTTGTAGGCGAATTAGCCTCTTTTCAGAATCACCTTTCTCAAATACAAATCAACAAGAAGAATAATATGAGAGTGTACAAAGAACGCTCCTTGGATGAGGAAATAAGTACAACAAATAAAGCTCTAAACTCACTTCTCAAGAAATAAAACGATGAAGCTTAATGAGAATACTAAATGATTTTTCACTCAAAAATGTGTATGAAAAGCTAAAGAATTGAAGTGCAAAGAAGTAGTAGAATGAGAGAATAGTTGAGAGGATTGAGTGAATAAAACAATAGCACAAGGCCTCTATTTATAGGCTCCAAAAGCCAACTAGCCGTTGAGCTAAATATAGATTGTCAAACTAGCCGTTTTCAAAAAATTTCAAAAGTTAAGCCTATTCGGTCGACTGAAGAGACTCATTCGGTCGACTAAACTCCACTTCGGTCAACCGAACTCCAAGGTTAGGTCGACTGAACTGTTGTAGATTTGAAAATGTATTTTTTGGTAGCTGGTTCGGTCGACTGGGCATAATACATAGTCGACTGGACATGTGAAAAACCAAAACTTTATGTTTCCAAAAAAGTTTGATCACTGTTTGATTTGGAAAAATTATTTTATGACTTTTTAGGATTCCTATGAGCTTTAAAGTAAAATTCAAGAGATAAAGTGAATGTACAAGAATCCTAATATTACAAGATATTCTTCAAGTCTTCAATATCTCGATTCCTTGCATTTGTTCCACAAAAACTTGTCACCAAAGAACTTGATTTGAATTTAAGCATCATGTCTTCCACTTTATATCTTGGATTGTGCTAAGCATGTATATCCTGTAAACAATCTCAATTTGCACAATTAGATACATAGGATTGTTATCATCAAAATTGGTTATTGAAGCCTTGTTAGGCCAACAATCTCTCCCTTTTTGATGATGACAAACACATAACAACATAATGTAAGAAAGCTTAAATAAAGCTCTCCCTATCAATAAGCATGAGATAATAATCTTTGAGAGTTTGAAACTCCCCCTTACTATATGCATAAGTTGTGAAGATATTGAATTTCATTTCATTTATAGAGCATGTTTTATGAAATATTGTCCAATGATCTTGTCTTTTGTAAACATTATATTCGTTCAATTTTAAGATCAATCATATGTTAAACATAACCATAATATGCATAAGCACATAAGCATAACTGATTCATAACCATCCAAAAGAAATATTCAAGCATAACCATAATGAAGTGTAAATGTAGCACAACCATAAACAAAATGAGAGTAATATAAGTATATGATCTAAAAATAAAACTCTCTAATGCTCTCCAAAATAAAATGAAGATAAAGTGAAACTAATGTGGAGCTTTGGAGCTTTCCTTATTTTGAACCACGCACTTGTTTCTCCCCCTTTTGGCATTATCAAAAAGAGGCGGAGCCAGATGTATCCTCATCGTCATTACTATCACCAGTACCAGCATCTGCGGGTGAGGAAGCATCATAAGGAGAAATGCCTAAAGCATCCTCAAGGCGGGTAAGGCGAGAGCTGATCGTGTCAAACTTTTTAACAACACGTTTTGAGAAAGAGTTGACCAGTTTCTTTAAGAAGGAACGTGTTACAGGAGCATCATCAGCAGTGGTGATAGAAGCAGGTGGAGGTGCTAAAGGAGAAGTAGGTGGAGCATCATAGGCAGCAGCCTCGGCTTTCTCATCACTGTCTTGAACTACTTGAGGTGGCTGCCTTTGGATTCTGGGTACCCACTAACCATTTTGAAGTTGATAACCCATTTGTTTTAAGGTTGTGGAGGTTAGAAAATCAAAATTTTTAGGTGGAAGAAAATTTGAAGGAGAAGGGGAGAAGCCAAAGGACTCAAACAGTGGAGTGAGTGAACCACCATATGGAAGAATATGGCGTTTTGAACTTTCTTTGGCAAGAATCCATTGACAAGTTAAAGAAGGAAGGTCAATGCGTTTCTCCTTATAGATGCACCACAAAAGAAAGCAATCAAGATAAGAAATATAGGTGCGGGAACCACTACGAGGCACAACGGTATATGTAATGATGAGATGAAAAATTTTGGCCTCAAGTGT
>JAULJZ010120500.1:0-11231 GCA_032270985.1 Heliamphora pulchella
TTAGGTTATATATGCACCTCCATTATTAATTGCAGGTATAATTTGTAACTAGAAATTTTATATTTAAGGAAAGGATTATCTTCAACAAACAATTTAAGAGAGAGAGAGAGAGAAGCAAAACCGAAGTCATGGAGCCAAAAGCATTTCCTATGAATGGTGGAGATGGCGCCTACAGTTACACCAAAAATTCCCACCTTCAGGTACTTTGTTTTGCCAATATTTGGAACGGACGCAGAATTATAATTTTGGTAAATAAATTTTTTTATAATCCCTTAAGGTGGTTGATATTTGATTTTTTTTCAAAAAATTTGGGTATGAATGATTATAATTTTAAAACATTTACAATTAATACTGCTATATATATATATATTGCCAATAAATTCTACCAAACTATCGATGCCTATACCAACAGTGTTGGATATGTTATACAGTGCATATGTGGTCAAAAAAATTCAATTAGATATCATAAAAATTGACTTCCATCATTTATAGATATGCGAGATCTACATGTATTATAATTTTTACATGCATAGACATGACTGTGATCTTTTTATGTGATTGATTTTGTGGTTGGTCTTTGTAAACCACAAATGGTGGTGCTACTGCATATAGACCATTTGATTGTTGGTATATGACCTCCTTTTCTACCTTTGTTTCCGTCACTGCTCCCCATTGAGACATCAAAAATTAACCACAAACCTAATAGCGCAAAGACATTAATAGTTTTTATATGCAATCGATGTGCATAAAAAAAGGAAGTTAATGCCGTAGTTGTTATATTTTTTTGGGTTTAACGGTGAAGATTGTGTCTAATCGATTTAGTTTATGCTCATCTGGATTTGTTTTTATCACGATCCAACTAAAAGTAAGTCATTTATAACGGAACTGAAAAATTCACGAAAGAAATCTCTTATGGTCTAAACTCAAGAAATGTTTTATATAAGTTTTTTTAAAAAAATTTATGCCCTTTTATGCCCTTATAGTTGAGGATACGAAGTTGAAAAAAATAAAGACCATTAACAGATGTTGACAACTGTAACTCTTAATAAATTATTTTTGTACTAAACCTATGTATAGACCAAGGTTAAAGCCTGGCATGTAAATTGAGCTAAAAACTATTTTTTTTAATTATAAATCAATAGTGTAAGAATTTAACTGTTGTTTACACTAATTAAAAATGTAAAAAATTAACAAAAAATTTAAAGAAAAGATGACTAAGATAAAAAAAAGAAAAAAAAATTGACTTATTTTTATTTTTTCTTTGATTCTTTTTAATTTTGTGATCAATTTTTAATTTTTTCATTTGTCTCAATCATCACAAAGTCTCTTTGTTGACGGAAAGAAAACCCAACAAATAGATAAATAAAAGAAAAACAAAGAAGGATTATCACTTTATGTTTCAACTTCAGGGAAACCATATATGAATTATTTAGGCATTTTCGAATTTCCAAATCATTCAGAACAATTATGAATATTTTCTTTAATAATCCTCTATTTACGAAAATTTTGATGCAACAATATTCAAAGTTCCAATTAAACATCTAAATCTACTCAAGTGTTTCATATTTTTGCATTTGGGAGCTTAACCAAAAGTTCATCCACCTCACTAGGAGGTCCAGGATTTAATTGTTGTTGGAGTTTCTTGGATGAGGGTGTCTGGGCCAACACGTTCCTGTGTTTTTAATAGGTTTGATGTTTGATATATTTTATGATCGGATCTATTCATTATGTTGACCTCGTTATTTGTTATCGATATAGAAAATATTAATTTGATATTTGTAACTATGAAATTAGATTGCATTTACTTACAAAATTAATAATATTTTAAGAACAAATAGTTAAATATTAGATAACCAGATTTTGTCTCCCTAAAATCTGGTTATATTATCTATGAGAATATTCTCTCTAGATTTGTTGTAGATTTTCTCTCTAGATTTTATCTCCCCAAAATTTGGTTGTATTATCTCTCAGAATATTCTCAGATTTATATTATCTCCGAGAATATTCTCTACAGATTTGTTGTAAATTTTATCTCTCCAGATTTTATCTCCCCAAAATCTGGTTATATTATCTCCCAGAATATTTTCAGATTTTATCTCCCTAAAACGTAGTCATATTATCTTCAAGAATATTCTCTCCAGATTTTTTGTATTTATTTATCCATTTATATAAATTTAGGATGAATCCACAGCTGACGTGAGGGATTTTGAGAAACAATTCAATTATCTAATATGGTATCAAAGCCTTGACAATTTTCGTTGGTCAGTCTCTTTCAGACATGAGATGTTTTGATCCTTTCTCATCTCTTCAATCTTAGCCTTTTACGCTGTTAACCATGGCATCCCTTCCAACTTCATCTTCATCACCCACCTCACCAAAGTCAACTCAACCTACTTTCACTAATCGTCCCCCATCGATTTTCTCTTCCCCTCTTCCTCTCACTAATGCCCACTATTTTCTCTTGCTTAAACTCATCAACACCACCTACCTTTATTGGAAATCCCAACTAGTACCGTACCTTGAGAAAATAAGTATTTTACACTCTTGTAATCCAAAAAAACCTCAAAATGCTCACCGTACAAATAGTGCCACCATACCATTAAGGCAAAAACCACGGATGCTAATTCCAAATCATGTATCGGATAATTCTATTCGTGCGTCTTCAATTGTCGAGATCCGTAAGACACAACCTCACCCTCTTGCATCAAGACACACCCCAAACTGTCATGCGATGCATCAAAATACATTGTTTTACCCAAACCTCATTCTGGAATAACTAACGTTGATGCACTCGTCAATCCCTTCTTCAGCTCTTGGAATGCCAACTCACAAGATTCACTCGAAACGAATTTGACTCTCTTCTGTGTAAGGCGAGTCATCGGCGCGACGAGTTGAAAAAAATCCTCGCGAATCGTCGGTAATAGCTTGCCAAACCCAGAAAGCTACGAATCTCAAATACATTTTTCGACGTTCCCAACTTATCACAGCGTTAGTCTTCAAAGAATCCATATATACTCCATCCCCCGATACCACATGTCCAAGAAACTTCACCTCTGGCACCCAGAATTCACACTTTTCAAATTTTGTATACAGTCGATGTTCCCTCAAAAGATGCAAGGCAATACGGAGATGTTCCTCATGTATCTCCATCGGTGGTGAGTAGATAAGAATGTCGTCCACAAATACGTCCACAAAATTGTCAAAATATAGATGGAATATGCGGTTCATCAAGTCCATGAATGTCGCAGGGCGTTCGTCAAACCGAACGGCATAACCAAAAACTCGTAGTAATCATAACGAGTTCGAAAGGCAGTCTTCGCTATATCCTCCTCCCCGATTCTCAACTGGTGATATCCTGATCTCAAGTCAATCATAGAAAAGTAACATGAACCATTTAATTGATCAAACAAATCATCAATCCTTGACATAGGATACTTATTTTACACTGTTACTTGATTCAGCTTCCGCTAATCAATACACAATCTCAAGGACCCATCAATCTTCTCAGGAAACAAAACCAGAGCTCTCCATGGTGATGAGCATATAAACCCCTTATCAAGCAACTCCTAAAGTTGTTCCTTAAGCTCTTGCAACTTTGTTGGTGCAAAATGACAAGACGACATCGAAATAGGAGCAGCTCTCGAAACAAGATCGATAGAAGACTCTACCTCACATCTTAGTGGCAACTCAAATATATGGTTTGGAAAGACATCTAGATAGTCAGAAACCACAGGAGAAAACTCTCCTCGAACCCTAATAGCCTCATCCAACATGAGAGTAGAGAAGAGGAAACTATGGTTTCCTCAGTTTCGCACAATGTCGGGCATGAGCACTGATCCATCGTCTCGATCACCCACAAAACAAAAATAATCACCCTCAGGTGTATAAATTGATACTCTTTGTTGATCGCAATCGATATAAGCATGATAGGTGGTCAGCCAATCCATCCCTAGGATGATATCAAATGTGGTTATGTCGAAAATGATGAAATCAAACTCTAAACAGCGGCCGACGATGACCTCTAACTCATAGGATCTACAGACTCATCACAACGCCACATTTCCACTGACTAGGGTCTTTACACACAGCGTGCTACCCAACGAGTCTATCTCTAACCCCAAAGTAGATGCAAAAGCAGATGAAATAAAAGAATGCAATGCTTCCGTGTCAACGAGAACATTGGCCCATGATCTGTACACTAAGAGAGTACCTCAGATAACTGAGGTAGTCGCTATAGTATCAGGCACAACCGGTGCCTTGGAGGAACTAGGATCTGTAAGGGTGTACACTCAGCCCTGTGGTCCCCTGGTCTGCCCACTATAGCTCTGCACTGTGGGGTGCCGCACTAACTGGACTGAGGCACCCCCTTCCATAACCCTAGAAGTCTGAGCTGTTGGTTGCGGCTACGGCTGTTGATAAGTTTGTCGTCCCTTTGCAGACTGAACAACTAGTGCACTTGTCATGCTCTGTACACTCCCTCCCCAAGGGCAGCTCCTACAAAACTACCTTGGCTGGCCACACCCAAAACATACTGATTGCTCTCTCCCTTGAGACTGAATAGGTACTGAACTCTAGAACTGCCTCTTTTGTGGGCAATCCGACGCATGATGCCCTAGTTGTCTTCACTGATAACAAATGAGCTCCCTCTACTCTGGCCTTCTTGATGAAGCCACTAAGGGTGCTGATACTAAATGCTGCTAATATGATCTCGTAGGATGAGAATTTGGACCAAATGACCTCTGTTGCTTATTCCTGTGCCCCTAAGACTACGCACATCCTCCACCCAGCTGGATTCGGCTCTCTCTAGCCCTACGTGTTTCGTTCAAGGTATTTTTCACGATGATGGCTGACTCCACCAAGTCCATAATTACGTGCATCCTTAATATTGCCACGCGATCTCTGATCGCGAGTCTCAAAGCCCTCTTAAACCTCCTTGCGCGCAATTCGTCAGTAGCTACAACTTCTTGTGCAAAACGTAATAAGCTGGTGAATTCTGCCTCGTACTAAACCACAGTCATAACTTCTTGGGTGAGAGAAGGAAATTCCTCCCGGTATGGGTCTTTAGAGGACTCAGGAAAGTATTTCTCTAGAAAGACTTTAGCAAATGCTGCCCACGTACCTTCCACAGTAGTTTTGAAAAATTTTCACCATTCGTGGGCATCACCCCTCAACTGAAATGCGACAAACGCAACCCTTAAGTCATCCTTGACTATCTACAGTGTATCTAGAATTCTCGTCACAAGCTCCAGCCATTCAGTGGCCACCTTGGGATCGGGATCCCCAATAAAGGTAGGAGGGTCAAGACGTCGAAACTCCCGCATCACAACAGTCTCCCTTGGCTCAGGTACTCTTTCCCCTCTCTTAGCGGCCTCGATTAGTAACGGATGGAACCCATAATCTCACGTAGCAATCTTATCATGTTTACTGGTCTTTGAGGAGAATTAGCATCCTCTAGCATCAGGAATTGGCACATTTCCTTGGCCTAAACCACGGCCACAGCCTCCACCACGATCTAGTCCTCTTCGCCAAGACAACTTCCATATGAAAGAAAAAAAAGAGAGCATAACAACATAAGATTTAATCATCATGTTATTATAGATATAAGACACATAATTATGCTAACACTTAACCATTTAAGATCATACAAACAGGTTCCACGTATCGAGGAGTACCATTAAGAGTGATGAGTCAATTTGGGTAATCTACTTAGATTCCTTACTAGAAAGTACGTCGGCCAAATGCATTTCTAAATCGACTTTCGAGTTTGTTAATTTAAACGCCTGAAGACAACACTAATCATTCCTAAGGTCCAACTTTCATGCTCACGTATACACAACATCCTCATGCTCAACAGGTTATCATTCTCATGTTATTAAAACATTTAAACACATGCAATCAGGCATACGCAACCATCCTCACAAGGTGATGCAACCTCTCCCACGACTCAAAGGTATTCGAACCTAGAGTTTTGATACCAAGTTGTCATGCTCTGAAACTTGGGTCACGTGAACCACAAAAAAAAACTCGTTTTATGATTCCAAGTTCTATAAAAACCACCCAAGCCCACACGGGTCCAAGAACGTAAACGAAAGTGAGGTTAAAACCTTTAAAAAATGCACATCCGAGGGTTTATTTTATGTAAAAGATCAGCTTAAAAGAATAAGGTCACGATTCTCAAGAGCCAAGTTTTAAAACAAATAAACAAAATTTTTAGAAAATTTCAAAGATCGATTAATCGGTTGAGGGACCGATCAAGCGGTCTTTAACAATTCACTATTTTTCCCACGCTTGTGAAACAACCGAGGCTTACACAAGGCCACTCGATAGACCGATTGATCAGTCCACGGAGTGGTCTGGCTCTAGACCACTTTTTCAAAACCCAACCTTTCACCCTCAACACATAACCATTTTCCAACATTTTTGAAAGCTTTTAAGGCACAACCAAGCCATCTAAAACAAGGTTCTAAAGCCTCCCTCGAGGCAAAAGAGTTGATATAAAGTATAAAATCAACCAAAAACAATAACCATTTCATACAATTATGAACACATACAACCAACCCAGGGTTCCTCTCATAAGCATACAACATACATGCATTGATAACAAGGCCTTAAGGCTTAGAAAACATATGCTTTAAGTCCAAAATATGGGACGTTATTTACATGATCCAACAACAAAAACTAAGAAATTTAGTCTTCTGCCACCTCTGGGGCTCCTCTAGATCAATTCGTGTGGTCAAATTCACCTGAAAGTTTTTAAATCCCACAACATGAGCCAAAACCCAATAGGAAAAGACTAGCATGAATTAAAAGCATAACATGCAATCACGAATTATATGAACAACTCGACTACACGAGTTTCAAAATAATTTTTCATCCTTAAAACTAAAAGTTTTCGTATAATCCCATAATGTCCAACAGTTTAATAAACTTAAACAACACGTTATTTTCCAACCAGTCTCCACAACCCACAATGATTCCTATGTACCAACTTTGTCACACTGGAGACAAAGTTAGAAACTATAGGCTCTTATCCATTAGCCTAGGTCCAGAACATTCAATGACCCGCTAGGTAATGACAAGTTTTATATAGAGTTACAACAACAAATGCCTCCCACTTGAGTAACCACTTCATTTATGGGGATTAACCCGAAGGAATGAAGTACCTACTTGCGCAAAATTTTTAGACATTCACCGAGAAGTAATGGTAGCCCACGTACACACACATTGTTACGACACATCTATAGAATCATTAAAAAGGAACTCAGCTCAACTACGAACACATTTGTAAATACACATAGCTATGTACAAATGTCCAATGGTATCTATCTACGTCATCCATAAAACCATGGAGATTGACCAACATTTTCAAAATGTTTCCACCATTTCAACCGAATCGTTTAAAAACCAACGCTCAACCCCAAGGGTTAGCTCCAAATCTCCAAAACCATGTTTTCGCAACATATACTCAAACCCTTTCGGTTTTCAAAACTCATCCTTTCGAAAATCATGGACACACACGTCCACCCACTTCGTAGTAAACCAAAAAAATGCATAACATGCTTTTTATCCAACCAAACATAGTTTAAACACAAATTAAACATTTATAGCACTTTAAAATGATAAAAACGCGTATAAATCATATGCAGCACCCTTTTAAAGCAAGATAGTCTAGAATTCTACCACCAAGAGTTAAAAACTTGACGTTTTAAACATCGTTGAGAAACCAAAGTCACTAAAATGAGATTTCGTTCAGATGACCGCGAAGCCTACGACATGTATAACAAAGATCGACTATCCCAATGCCAAGAATCAAGCTCGAAGCAAGCAAAAAGCTAGAGAAAAGGCAAAGGGTTTGGTTTATCTCCAAACAAGGAAGAGAGGAAGCTTGTTGAGAAAGTTTCGGTTCAAAACTCAAGGCTACTAGTTGCCATATATATAACCCACGCAGACAGACCGATCGATTGGTCTTTAATCCTGTCCGAAAAAGTTCTCTAACTTTCTGCTACGTGCCCAACAAGATCGGGATTGAAACCAACATACACTTTAAGCCAACCCATACACAAAACACATAGAAACATGCTTTTCTATAATGATTAAAATGATAACCAACATGTTACATATATAAATAACAGAGCAAAAAGGAACCGGGTCTCACACGTGATTTTGAGACATCCCTAGCTACTCACTCGTCTCTCGTCTCTTGTCTCTTATTCGGAGTTACACAGTCTTCTCCTCAATCATGAGTTTCTCCATTCAAATACTTTTTTCCTCTATTTCTGTTGCTGACCATTTTGAGTTCTCTCCACAAGCCAATATTGCCTCATATGCTCATATGCCTACTCTTCTTGCTGATTGGTTTTTTGACACTAGCACAACTCATCATGCTACTCCTAATCTTGCTACCCTCTCTCATCATGCTACTCCTGATCTTGCTGCCCCCTCTCATCATGATGATTACCATGGTATGGACCAATTTTGTGTTTGCAATGGTAAGGGACTTCCAATTACAAAAATTGGTAAAACCACAATCCCCACACCATCTACTTCGTTTCATCTTTTTAATGTCTTACATGTTCCCGTTCTCACTAAATTTCTTCTTTCTGTCTCTCAATTTAGCAAGGACAACAATGTATTCTTTGAGTTTCATGTTGGAGGCAAACTGCCAAGATTGATTTGTAAACAATTTTTTCAAAAAAATAAAACTGGACGGGTAATCGCCAAAACAAGCTCCAGACAAATTTTTTTTGATGTTGAACGATCAAAAATAAAATTCGCGCCACCACAGTTAATTCAGATGAATATCTTTTGGTCGATTCTTCAACTACGAACTTTGATTTTTTGACTTAAAGCTCTGGTCAAAACTTCTACTGTATTGCCGATGCGATTCCCAAACGTAGTGTGGGGTACGATCTTTCGAGAATAGAAACTCGCAGAACCTGTACAACCTTAGTCTTGAAAGACAACTTATGAATTTGGTTCAACTTGCCCGCATATTTGTAGGGTTGCAGCAAGGACCTATGGAGTAATTATGACATAGATTTCTAGTGTGTCCCAGATACCCATCCAGCGGTTTCTGCAAATATGCAAACCTCTCAGTGGTTTCTGTAATTATAAAAACTTTGCATCTATTTTTGTAATTTTCATAAAATACTAAATTACAGTTCATACCACTAAAGAACTGTAACTGCACTCTTAGCCATAATCTCAAGACTAATTTGCATTGAGCTCTTGTTATTAAATGCTTAACTCATCTCTCCACGTTAATATTTTCGATACCCGCCAATTAAACTTAATTACTGACAATATAATTTAATCAGCATCTTTAAAATTTCTTAAGATCTTCTACTTAACTTATTTGACTGCCAGATAATTAAATCTACTAGTAGGGTTTAGTGTAGTCAAAACTTATAAGCTTTCTTAGGGGGTATCGTCAATCTCGAACAATCAGGACGTGAATTCCGTCAATAATTAATATTCACCATATAATTAATTCTGTTATCCAATTCACCGGGACTATTGACCTATAAAAGATCGCACCATTTAATGAATTAAAACAACGAATATTAAATATACGAAAATAATAATTATTTTAGGATTAAGAGGACAAACACTCATAATAATTTTGGGGTATGAATTAATTTATACAGTCAGTATAAAATTAATTACCCAAATGTGGTCCTATTCAATACACACAAAGTGTACTAGTACAGCGAGTCGAAACAATAAACATTACTATTATCTTTTTTTCGTAACCAAGACATGCCTACTAAAACTCTGTGCTATAGTCTTACTAATGATTTGTCTAATTTCATCTAAATTGTGAACAACAAATTTATATTCTGTAAAAACTTATAATTTGGTCTTCTGTATGCAAGGCGTACTCTACACAACAGATTAAATACTGTACAGAATAAAGGACATCCATGCATAACACTTAAGGAAATGATAATGCATACATTGCTCATTAAGATTCTCATAAAATAAAAATAATAATTTTATTAAAATAAAATAAAATTAAATACTAAAACTAAATAAAATTTATGATTTTTAGTATACAACCATGACAATCTTTCACTTATACTCAAAATTATACTGCCATATATCTGACTCCCATGCCCTCTACATGACTGTCTAAAGTCTTAGCCAATAGATTTTTTTGTAAAAGGATCTACAAGGTTGTTCCCTTATGTAATCTTGGTCACAACAACATCATCCATCTATATAATTTCTCGTATCAGGTAATACTTACGCTCAATGTATTTTTCTTTTTTGTGGATTCTTGATTCCTTCGAGTTGGCAACCGCTCCGCTATTATCACAATAAAGTGTAATAGCTGATTAAACTGAAGGTATTACCTCTAGATCCAACAAGAATTTCCTGTGCCAAACAGCCTCCTTGGCTGCTTCAGGAGCTGCCAAGTACTTGGCCTCCATGGTAGAATCAGCAATACAGAACTACTTGATACTCCTCCAACTTATAGCTCCACCTTTCAAGGTAAACACATATCTTGAGGTAGACTTACGGGAATCTTTGTCTAAATGAAAGTCCTTCTCTGTGCACCCCAAAGATACTAGACTGCATGCCTAGTAAACTAACATATAATCCTTAGTCCTTTTTGTTGGAGGCAATACTGTCAAGATCATTATTTTTGTAAAACGATTTTTGATAAAAAAAATTAACTGGATGGGCAAACGCCGAAACGGGCTCCAGATAAAAATTTTGTCGTCGAACGATAAAAAATAAACCCGTGCAACCAAAGTTAATTTAGATGAATACCTCTTGTTGATATAATCTTCAACTACGGCTTGATTCCAAGTTGAAGCTCCAGTTAGATCTTCTACTGTATTCCCTTACGCAATCCTTGAATGTGGTGTGGGCTACGATCCTCCGAGAACTTGTACCGGCAGAACTTCAATATATTTAAGTCTTTGAAAAACAAAAATAATATATCGATGATAATGATATATGACTATTTGATGATGATGTATCAATCTCAAACTGGTTCAGCCTACCCGCGTATATATAGGGCTCCAGTAGGGAGCTGGAGAGTAATTATGAGTTAGAGTTCTAGTGGAACACAAACACCTACCAGCGGTTTCTGTAATTAAAGAAAGATGCATAGCGGTATCTAAAATTATGAAAAACCAGCAGCGATTTCTACAATTTTCATAAAACACTGAATTACAGTTCACACCACTAAAGAACTATAATTGCACTCTGACCCATAATCT